>PPHD01027370.1:0-11191 GCA_002909625.1 Bambusicola thoracicus
GAGTGCCATCTCTTTCTCAACCTACAGTACACAGTGCCTTATGGCCATTGCCTGCCATGGCGCTGGATCACCGTGGAGGGACCCAGTCGTTCTTCAGCAGGAGACAAGATGAATTCTCTAACAGAAATAATGTGGGAGGTTTCTTGGACAGAAGGATCCCTGCTGTGGACTTGTTTGGTCGCAGGATATCATACATTTTCATGTGAGTCCCAGGCATAGTGCCAGACTGGGTGTCACCACCCACCAACTGAGCAATGCTGTGAGCTACTGCAGGTACCAAGTCCCTGGTAGTACCACATGCTCTGATAGCCACAGTCCTTCAGGGCCAACTAGTGCATTTAAACAATTTGTTGAAAAAGTGAAATTCCTGCACTTAGTTCCTTTCTCGGTTCTCTTTTGATGGCAGGAAGGCATCAATGCAGGGGCCTGTCACATCATTGCTCTTTTTTATTCTAAGGGAATTTACATGGTGAAGTAGGATCTGCATGTGAAGATATTCATCTGCTCCATCATCTCATGGCAGTCACCTGTGGTCACAACCCTGTGTAGTACCACAGCTGGTGGCTGCTTTGTCACAAAACAGAGAAGTGAAGTGCCGAGCTGAAGACTTAGCAGTGGGAAGAGCTGAGTGCTATAGAAACGTGGGTCCAGATTTGAGATAACTATTGCTATATATATATATAGATATGACTATCCTGAGCTGTAACCTGGAATGTTGTCTCAGGAAGCCAGTCTGTGCAAGTGCTATCGGTGGCGATTCCTTGTCACCCTGCAGACAGGGTCGTGTGTGGCTGTGAGCACAGCAACCAGCCCAGGCAAGGCATCATGCCCAGTCCCGCATTTCTCCTGAAGCCACCACTCCTGTCACTTCCCAACAGCACCTGCCCAGAGCCTGTGACAAGACACTCAGCCTTGGAGCCAGGAATACAGATGAAGCAAGCTTTTGCAGACATGCAAGTCTGGAATCAGGATCATCTTGTATCCTACATGCAACTGTGAGCAAGAGTCTGGGGAGGGAGAGGAGCACCCACTGTGGGAGTCACTCCTACCGCTGGGAAAAGCCAGCAAGTCTTTTCAGAGAGGTTTCAGTTGCGAGCCATGTGTATTGATTTCTATTATTTCTGAAGCTATCAGAGGATGCCAATTAATTTCAGCGTGCTGGGCTTTTTTTTTCTGGGGGCAGGTAAAAACTGGGAAGCTCTGACAAGCTGCCCTTTCAGGTGTCATTCAACCTGCAGCAGCACGTTATATCTGGATAGCACTGCGTAAACACCGCTGAGTCAAACCAGGGATTGTATTTGGTCTCTGACAAGTCTGTCTCATTTTCTAACTTTGTGACATGAGCTGTGCTGATGCACAAGTGGGTAGCAAATATGGTGAGTATATAAACAAAATAGGCAATATGAGTCAGATCCAGCATTCAGTCCCTGGAAAGATGCCACATATTCTCAGGATTTTGCTGTGGCGATCGGCAAGTTTTGGTGGGTTCTGTGCTGAGTTAGAGTTAGCACAGAAGAAGAGCCGGAGTCTTTGACGTTGGTCAAAAGAACAGAAGGCACAGACCATCACAGTCACTAGAAAAAGGTTCTGCCCAGTGTACGGAATGAAGGACAAGAAATACATCACCTTCTCAAAATCTAATAATGACTTCTTCTTCTTCCTCCCACAAAATGCCCTTTGTGGGACATGCAATCACGAGTCACACTAATTGGCTTTGTCTTGAGGACAAAGATTTCCTTTCTGGATTCAATCAGCAAATATACTTCTGCATCTGCCTCTCTAATTTGAACAAGCGACCCCTCCCTTGTCTCCACTTATCAAAGCTATAAGTTCTTCTCCATAGCCTTGAGGTTTTTAACAGCTTTTAGAGACACTTCCTTCATGAGGAGAAGTAACGTCACAGGATATTTAAATTAATTGGAGTTAATAACCCAGCAAGAGCTGAGGCCGGACTCCTTGCTGGTGTTTAGCCTGGCTAATGACCGGCCACTATCCTTCTTCATGCCTGCAGGAAGGATGTTGTGGTGTCTGGAAACTGGCACACCAGGGCCCTGACCTCATAGTGGTGAGAGCATCTTTGGCAAGTCAATCTCATTTTCTTGGCTTCCTATTGCATATTGCATTCAGAACTTCTGAATCACGTTACTAACTGGCCAGTTCTTCTCCCTGACATTTCCTTTTTCTTTTTTTAAGAAACGATCTTTGATTTTTTCATTTTTCTCCTGAAAAGGTCCTGCCTTGGCAGCTGTTATATTGCAAGATCTACTGAGTCACGATCTTTTAGCTGAAGAATCAGGATCAGGACTAGCTAACTGATGCTACTGCTGTAGGCCTGCGTACAAAATGTTTGCCACACCCTCACCCTTTTGAATAAGTACAGGCATAGGATTTGCTTCAGCAACTGCACGCAAATCCAAATTTAATTTGGAGAAAGCTGATTTCAGCCCTTTTTCCCTCGTTCTGTCATTACTGTCAATCCTGATCTGTAATTTGTGCAGGGCATCGTTTCAGGCATCTCTTCAATAAATGTGGTCATTTTCTGTTAATGTGTTTGTTCCATACGACCTAAAGCCAAAGTCTGCTATTAGACATAGACCACCAAGCTGAGTGGGTCAAAAGCCTGTACAGAAACACAGCGTGTCGAAAGGGTTGCAGACGATAACAAGCACATCCAAATCCCGAGGCAGATAACAAACATGGCAGTTGAAAACAGGAGCATTTTGCCCCCTCTTTGGCTTGAGAAATGTGACCAAAGGCAAAAAGGCATTTGAACCACAGGCTGTAGCTCACCCCTGCACCAAGAGATCTCTCCAGCTTTCTGGCTTCAGGACAGCTAATGTCACCCAGAGCCCGGAGGGGAGAAAGCAAAACTCAGCATTGCCTCTCATTTTGTTGCCCCTGTGAATCTCACAAAGCCCATTTCAAGGGACGTGCTAGGATCTCTTACCCATCACTGCAGCCCTGGGGGCATTGCTGGACTTCATTGCAGAAGGCTCTTAGCAGACCCTTTCGCTGCATCCCCCAGCTTAGCATGTAGTCCTTTCATACCGTTCTTTTATTACTTTAAGGCTGTTCCTGTCTCTCCAGGGAACAGTGCTTCTTTGATATGAAATTGATAGCAGTGACAGCTATGATTATCATCCTCTCTTCTTTTGATAATTTATATTACTTCAGTGTTTATTCACCTGTCATGGCTTACTGATAGAGAATTCACCTCCGTGTTGAGTCTGCCTTCAATCCTTCTCCACGATCGTCACAATCTGTCTCAAGCCAGGTTTGAAATGTAGAATGTTAGTTGAAATGGGATTTTTAAATACTCCTTTAAAATCACTGTGTTATTACACAGAGTAAATAAGAAGGGAAAAAAAAACCACACACCCAAGCCCAGAGCTAATGCAATTCCTCCAGTAGGTGGAATCTGAAAGCTAAGCAATGAGAATAACTAACACAGATGTCGAAGGCAAAAGTCAGGTTTACTTTGCCTAGCTTAACCCTACAGTGCAAAGGGTTCAAACCAGATATTCTTCTGGAGTTAAGCGCGTGTTGCAGCCGGGGGAACCTCTGTGTGCTCAACAGAGCACGGCCCAGTGTGGTGAGTGGGGTGAGGCTGCCGCAGACGAGGCTGCTCCGTGATCCTCTTCCTCTATTTTTGTCTCTCGTCACAAAAATGCACCACAAATTAAATTAAAAAACGCTGAGAAGGGCAAAGAGAAAAATGCCTAGGCAACAAGGACTGAGGAGAGACTTGAGAAGGAGAAGAGGAAGCCAGACCTGTGAAATCTGAGTCGTGCATCTTAGAGTGATTTCGAGGGGTGAGGGGAGAGACTTGTTGGAAGATTGCAAACACTTCGCAGCAGTCGCCGTGAGGGAGGGAATTAATCACACCCACATAAGACAATAAAACAACAGAAACAGCCGGTGCTTCAGAAGGAAAATTACGAGCAACCTTTGCCCTAAGAGTAGCTGAGACCTGGAGGCCGGGGCAGAAGTTCGAGATGCCGACACTGCCACACTCCTGCTTGCATCCCTCCTTCCCTGCAGCCCTGTGCTTGCAGAGGGCTGCTGCAGGGTGAGTCCTGGTGCTGCAGGATGACAAACTGCAGGGCGGCTTTTCAAGGAAATGGATGGGAAAGAAACAAAGCAAGAAACTGTCCTCTGAGGGGACATCCATTTTGCAGCTGTCTGCTACCAGACATAGACTCCCCGACAGCAGGACAGCGGGAAGGGGTCTGTCTGTTCCACCTGGCTGAAACAGGGGCACGGTGCTCAGGCAGCTCTGCTTGCGTCGGTGGCTCCAGCACTGCCTCGAAGCTGTCAGCGTGGGGACAGCCTGGCTGTAATTGCATTCTGCACCGCAGGGAAGGCTGCTTCCCTCTCAGTAAGGCTGCGTGCAGCTGAGGGCGGGCAGCATAAGGAGATTATCTGCCTACAGAGTTAACAGACCTCTCACACAGACTCAGCAGGTGAGTTTATCTGTCCGCATTTACACAGCTCAGACAGCACAGTGGTGCTCCGCAGGACATGTCCTGGCACTCTGCCTGGAGAAGCCCAGCCTGGGCATCAGTCATTGGCACTGCCACACGGGGAATCACCTTGGTCTGAGATGCTTCTCTGAGTGGCAGCCCCAGCAATTCTTCTCTCTGTGAAACAAACATGCCACAGCATCTGGGATGCAAATAAACCCTACCTTCCTCTAATTAACACTTCATGCGAGACTCCAGAGCATTTGCAGGCTGCGAAACAAATACCCAAAGCTGATTTCCTACAATAGTTTGGAAACAGGATTCTTTCCAGAACATCAGCCTGAGCCGTGTTGCAAGGGAGACGTGGATATTGCAGCAAATCTGTCTTATTATGAGGCATTTCTGTCCTCCCGAGTGCATCCACATTCTTTTCCTGCAGAAAAATCATAACACTCTAATAATGCTTTGGTATCCTCTGCAAAGCAGTGTGCCTGCACATGAGGTGAGGCATGCTCATTGCCCCCAGCAAGGTTTAATTAGTATTTATTGCACACATACCTAAGGCACTGTTGAATTAATCTGAGAAAAAAATGGATGATGCTGTGAGGTGGTTGTGACTGGAATTAGTCACTGATGCTTTTACTTACTTTTAAACAAATGTTGCCATGTTTTAGCATGAATATTAATGCTTTGGGTTTGATTTCATTTGCAGGAGAAAAGAGTCACTCCGTTCTTTAGTGAGCACCAAAGTCACAAATTGCTTTGAGTGAATCACCTCTTTCTACAGCTTTGACGCATGAAAAATGCCCACAACGTTCTGCATGTGGGACGGCCCCTGTGTTTTTACCCACCGAAGCGGGTGCCTCTGCCCTTGAAGGTGCAGGAGGTTCTTCATGCAGCCGAGGGATCCGGTCTCACAGCAGAGCAAAGGCACACCTGAGTCCCGTGTGCCCCTGAACGGAAGCAGAGGGCCGCTCTCAGTAGCTACAGGCAGTTGGGAAACTTCAAAGCAGAGGTTTGTGTCATCTAATGAGTCCCAAGTGATATTAATTGGCAGTTTTGAGACGTTGCTGTCTCAGAGATGCATCCTATTACACACAGGTAAGGCAAAGACATTTCTTATGTGTTTCCTTGCTCTTCCTTCATCATTTTTAAATGACAAGTGTTAAGCCTGTGCTCAGGCTGTATCTAATGAGACTGATCTTTGACTCGTCTGGCATCTCTTGAAGGCCCTTTCTCACCACTAGCTCTAGGTGAGAGAGGTAATAAAGCATTTACCAAACCACTCCTTACAGCTGCACTGATTCCCACTAGACAGTCCTATTCATACTCCTGATGTTATGTACATGTTTTTTCTCTTTGGAATTAGGGTCTGGCCTGAAGCCACATGACAATAAGCGTTGGAAAATGTTCCAAGAATAGATAGCTTACTATCTCCCCTTTGTCAAACAGTGCCACATGGGGAACAGACAAGTTGAAAGTAGCAGCAAATTATGTAAAATGCTTGAGCAAGAATTACAAGATGTGCCAGATAATGATATAGTTTTGTTTGCAGGCTTATTCAACTCTGCAACATTAAAATGAGCCTTCAGTGGTGCTTTATCCCCTAGGACGGGGCTTTCTCAGCTTGTTAATGAGCCCGGCCCCATAGTGCTCCTCCACAGGGGCTGCCACCATTCTCGCCTGAGCAAACCCCGCAGTCCTGAGCAGAGCCAAAGAGGCTGAGGACTATTTTGTTTGGACCGAAGAACGTGCAGTATGTTCTCTGACTATTAGTATTATTATTATGTCATGTGTTGGAGGTTTGACAGCCAGATCTAATGTTATCTGCATGAAGCACAGATTTCTTTTCTATCCCAGCATGAATGAATCCCTGAGGGATTTTGGAGTTGACTCTATTGATACAACACGTAGGAACATTCTTGGGACAGGTGCCATTACAATTGTAGAGATAAATCTTCAGATGGGTAAGGGACAATGCTGATACTGCTTTCTGCTTGTGTGCTGGTCAGGAAACAGAGCACTGTATTCCTGTGCTGGGATTCAGGAAGGCAGAAAGCATCTCTGTCATTTTGCATACCTCCGTTTTTCAGTTATCTCTGAATTTCTGAGCTCTATTTTCCAAGGATGGCTTTTCAATATAAATATGCCTAAAAGAGTCCACTGTCACAGTGAGACTAACTGTACCAGTTAACCTAACGAAAGACATTGCCTTCCCTCACAGTCCCTGCCTTGTTCTATTTATGACCCTCCTTCTTGTGGCTGATGGGGAGAAATGAGTACACAAATGGTGCCAGAACAGAGCAACCATTTTGCATTTCACATATATCACACAGCTTTATTTTTCTCTCACTTTTCAGCTGTTATCACAGCATTTATGAAAGGAAGGAAATGTGTGGATGATTTGTGGAGGAACAGAATGTGCCCTGAATAGATATGCTGGTTTCCAGTGATTGGGAGCTGCTATTGCCGCACGTGAAGTTGTGCAGGGCAGTCAAGTTTAAGCATTACCACTGGATTAGGGGCAAAGAATATTTTTTACATTGCCAGGGCTCCTTGAGCTTTGCTTTTTAAGAGGCAGTAGCTGGGATCTATGGTTTATTCAGTCCGGAGCAACGTGACACAATAGACAGAGTGGTGTAGAGAAGAAAAACCATCAGTGCTGAGCATCTAAAGCACCAGGTTTGCAATGCCATTCAGCTGCCACATCTCAGCTCTGGGGACACATCCTTCCACATGCGTCAGCTTTCCTGGCCCCACAGCCCAGCCTGCGCATGGACTTCATGGGGACGCTGATGACAGTGGTGAAGGAGCGGCTGCATGACATAACATTTGGATGCTGAACAGCCTCTTGCTTTTCAAAACATTTGTTGGGCTTTGAGAAAGGCAAATTCATCCTGCCGGGAAGAAATGAGCGAATGATTTGCAGTCAATGAGGATTTATTTGTTTAGTCTCTTCTCCCCTGACTGTATATTTTCATGTATTCTTTCATGTTGCTTGTTTTAAACATCAAACAACGTTCACAGCTTTCTGTTTTCAGTCCCTCTTGGGCCACTAACAACTCCCTGCAAGTCAGGCTCTGTTACTGAGCCTGTTTGACAAAGCCGCACTGCACCAGCTTCCTGCTCCATGCTCCTGACATAAACACTTGAGTGCACAAATCTAAAGCTTCTTGTTCACAAATAGCCAGGCACACTGCTTTGGCAGCCCCATTCGTAGCCCTCCATGCCACAATAACTATCCTGTGCCAGCCAGCATCCACGGGAAACAAATCCCAGCGTGGCAGAGCCTGGTCAAGGCAAGTTAATTGAAATGAATATTCAGGAGGTGTTTTTTGTCAGCCAAAGGTGAAAGGCTAATTGATGACAATTAGCTTCCAAAAGCAATGATTCACATTGGTTTTGCTGCTGCTTGCTTCCCCCTGCACAACACTACAAACAGCATTTGCTTCCTTATGCATGAGAACAGCCACGCTGGTCAAAGTAAAAGCCTATGTAACACTGTAACCCTCCCATTAACCTACAGCTGGAGTTCAGAGTGTGCACAGCAAACGGGGGGCACAAGACTGAGCTTTCTGCAGTATATGCACTTACATTGCGGAGACCTCCGATGCTAGAAGTTGGACCCAAATCAGTGTGTGTTTTGCCATCAACAGATCTTTTCTCAGTTAATATGCTAGTATCTTCATTTCTACTTTTGATCAGAATGGTGTCCCGTGGCAATGAATATTGCCGTTCAGTTACGGTGCATTTTTCTCATCACTTGTGACTATGGAATTGCAGTCCTAATGCTGTCTCATCCCATTCCCTGCCAAGTGCAGGTCAGCTTGGATCATGGTGCTCGGGGCTGATAACCCTTGAACAGCCCCCGGGATGAGGATTGTTTCAAGAGTTCCCACAGGTGATGGAGCTACAGCTTCCCTCTGCAGAAACCATGGCAATTCCTCTCCTCTGTACCATTCACATCTAATGGCATGGGCAACAGAAACACTGGTTTATATTTTCTCACATCACTTCTGGCTTTGAAAATGGTGTCACGGATCCCCTTTGCAGTTCTTCTGGAATCAAGACCAATTTAAAAAGCAGGTTATATCCCCAAATACTTAGTTCAACAGTATTGTATTTACATGCATTATAAGGTCTGTGTGAAGGCTGGTCATGGTTATTTGTTACTGTTCTTTTCATTCATTTGTTCTAAGACTTCCCCTACATCTGAATCATAGAATCAGAAGGTTGGAAAGGGCCTACAAGATCATCTAGTCCAACTCTTCTCCTATCACCATTACTACCCACTAAGCTACTAAACCGTATCTCGTAGCACCTCATCCAATGAATATGAGCGGGTTCTGCTCAGCCCCTGTATAAAATAACTGCTGTAGAAGCCTCCCTGAGCTCCTCTACCACAAACACTGATGCAAATCATTTATTTGGTTTTCTTCAACTGTTTCGCCCCTTAAGTGCCCCTTTGGCACCTCAGTCATCTGCAGGAGCTGGCGGCTCTCCAGCAGGCTGGCAAGCTTGAGCAGATCACGGCCAGGAGTGCTTTGGAGACAGAACTTCTTTTCACTGTGCATCTGATTGGATCCTGGCACGAGGGATCTCACCTTGGGCTGAGACTCCTGATGTTACTGTTACAGCCAATTGCTGTTATCTCCATCTAGATTTTGGAGTTGTTTCTTAATAAACAAACAAACAGACAGAAAGACAAAACCTGCAGTAAAACTCTCCATGTCTGATGCCTTGCAGGTGCTGTATTCATGCACAGCTGCTTTTGGGGGCTGTGTCCATCTAAGAAGTATTTCTCAGTGGTGACTGCAGCAGAGAAATGGCTGTGGGCTGCCTCACACAGGTATCATTTTCTTCTCCGTGAAAACAGATGGAAGCAATGCATCTGCAAGCACAAAGAGCTTTTTGTGTAACTCTCTGAATGAGCACATGCATTAGAGGAATGTGATGACAATAAACTTGCTATTATCTGCCCACACAGTCCCAGCCCTGCCCTGCACACCCCGGAGCTCACAGCCAAGTCCCTTTGGCAGCAATGACACCGAGCTGCAGACCTGATGCCAGACGCAGCAATGGGACTGTGTGGGATGCAGGACGCTTGGTGCCAGCTGGGTTGGGAAGAGCTTCTCTTGCCACAAATGCTGCAGAAAGGTTTTGGGGTCACTGGGTCAGCTGTACCTGTCAACACACCTCTGTGAAAGTGACACCAGCACATTCACAGCTTCAGAGGCAACCTCATAAATCGCTGTGCTCAGCTCAGAAAGTTTTGGGTGTTACCGCACAGACTTCCAGTGAGGGATCTTCTAGAAATGCATCAGAGACTGAGTTGGACACTACGAGCGTAGTCCGTCGAGGACAGAAAGTGCTGCCCTCCAACATCAAATAAACAGCACCTGCACAACTGTTCATATTCACAGATGAGTCCATTTTGAACTCATTTCAAGAAAGCTGAATTCGATAGTTTAAGAGCTAATTTAATGTTTTGCATGGTCATCTAGCAATGGAAGTTAAAAGAAGACTGAAAATACATGATAACATTGGCAAGCAAATGCTGAAATCTCATAGATTTTGCAAGACCAGAGAGGGATCACAGTAATAGTTCTTCAGAAGGCTGACAGGAGAATGAACAGTCTTTTTCGTGTCTCGATAAGAAAGTAAATAGATAATTTACAAAATAAAGTGTGTGGAAAAGCAGATCTAGAATGCTGTCACGCCAAAATCAAGGTTTAGCCTTTAATATCACAATGTAAAAGTGTACCTTGGCAATAAAGTCATCATCATGAGGTTCCACAGTGCAAAGCAACTTGTACATCTTCAGCAAAACACATGAGAAAAGAACACGTAGAATCACTGCCAGGTTTCTGAGCAGTGAATGCCATGTGGTGCTGCCAGAAGGGCTCCACCAACATCACATGTGTTGTAGGCATAGGCACTGAGGGCTGGATAACTGGGAAAGAATCAGAAAATTGGGATAATTGCTAGCTTTCATGAGGCAGATTGTATTTCAGAAAGGATAAAGGGAAAAAAAGTTTACTTAAGGTTTACTTAAGTGAAACTGGTAATTTTTTTCTAGACTTTGGGCAAACATGCAAGTATGCACCACGTCCCATAGATCTCTCATTATTATTGCATTCCAAATTTGTTTAAAAGGACTTTACTGAGCTTATGTATACATAAGAGATAAGTTAGACACCAGGAATAGATTGCCATAGAGATGGTATGTCTAACTGTACAAAAATAATTAGTCCAGAGCATGAACCCTGCTTTTTGTCAGCTCGATGGATGTGACATGAGCGGGGTGTTGGAGCTGCTCCATACTATTCATCACTGCTGGGCAATGTAGCACGTTTTACTTTTCAGATTTTTACATTCACATTTCCTCATGTGTGGTGACACAGCGTCAGTACAGAAGGAGCAGTTTGGGTTATCCTATAACTGATCTGAGCACCAGAAGAAATAAGACACACACTGCTAGAACAGCATAATCAAAGCACACCTGATAACCGAATGCATTGCCTTCAAAAGATAGCTATCCCCGAGTGGTTTTATTTTTCATACTTTCATTTAATCGGTCTTGGCTGATTATCCCTAAGTGCTGGAGAGAAACCTATCTCACATTTTCATGCATGAAATTTGCTTTGGCAAGGCAGACAAAATCAGCAGAAGCAGCTATTTCCCTGCCTCCAACAGTGCAGCAGCTGAGCTGAATGGAGAGCTGAGTT
>PPHD01027372.1:0-11190 GCA_002909625.1 Bambusicola thoracicus
TTTTTCCCCCTCTCCTAACATTTAAAAACTAAACTGGGTTTAAGGTCAAGCCTGATGACAGCCTGAGCTGGTTCTGACAGCTGTTTAAATGTTTGTGACATCTGCCTCAGAAGCTAGGACTCGTGTCTCTCTTCTGCCTGCCTGAACTGCCGCAAAACAGCTTTGTCATTTCTCCAGGCAGCTTCCTCTGGTGAGCGATTCAAGGTGCAGGAAGCTGCTAAAAGTTTCTAAGATGTCAGTCGTTTACTCTTAACTGCTTCGTGGTCTTTTCATCAGGATAGGCAACAATACGGAGTTCAAACCCTTCCATTTTATTAGTAACTAGGAAGAAAAGCAAAAGTTCTGAAAGGTATCCCTGAACAAGTCAAAGGCATATTTTGCTTCTTTTGAAGAGGTCCATCACCACATTTGCGACAATAGGTGGCTAATTTTGCAAAGTACTCAGTCACAACACGACATTGTCCTCTCTCCACTAAAAAGTCTGTAACTAAACTGTTTCTCAAATGGCATCTCTCCATGTAACCTGCAGCATGAGCAGATGCCTGCAGCAATCCTGGCAGCTTGTTGAGTAATCCTTAATGTTGGGCTCATCTGTTTCTGTATTTAATTCTCAAATGCATCTCAAGAAGGCAGACTTCAACAGTCAAAACCTCAGCAGACAAAAAATAAAAAAAAAAAAAAAATCATAGGAGAACTGTAAGGGGAGGAAGAGATGGAAAGTCCTAACTCCTCACACAGTTAACTGCAACAACCCAACTCTGGGGAAGGCTTGAAAGTGCCCCAGAAACAATTTTGTTAAATTGTGATCCTTCAGTCTGAAAGTCATTTCCTGTCTTCTTTCAGGAAATTTCAATGGACAGCTTGCGTTATGCCACCATTAAAAGACAAACCTCTTTCTGGTTGTTTAACAAATTGCTATTGAATGTTGGACTTTTTGCTCATCATTTGCTTCTATGTTACACTGCAGGGTAACTTTCTCAATGAGACATACAACATTTTTTTAGTGTAGAAATTGTACACTATGCACCTGTATAAATGATGTCTTTCTTGCTGGAGAGTTGCAATTTGACGTGGAATAGTAGAGAAAGCTCGTGTTATTTTTTGCAGCATCTAGTTCACTAAATCCATAACCATCCACTGCAGGGGAACAATGAAACGTCCATCATCTGTAAGGAGAAATCATCCAGAAATACTTCTACAGTGTGAAGTATCCAACAAAGGACTTATTTAATGTTTTTTTTTCTGTTTCGTCCTATGAAGATTTTACATCTTCTTTGCTGTCCTCCTATTTGTTTTTCTTATGAAATTGCCCAATGTAATCAATTTATTTTATCATCAATGCGATCTTATGTGCTATGAACTCTGTATTTTCTGTGTGAGCCCCTGTCATCACTTTCTTTAGCACTAGTGTGTTTCACCAGAATTGATGCTGCTATTACTTAAGTCGTCAGTTGTTTTCTGGATGCCCGTAAGGTTTCCAAGCAGTCTTTGTTCTTTTGTTGAAACACTTTACTCACTGACCTTATTCCAAAAGGTAAGCAGTGAAACTTGTTTCTGCCCCAGGATGTACTGAAAGTGCACAGTTAATATCATTCTACATCTAATCTGACTTGACAGTATTCATCCTTCCTACCAGGATTACTCTTAGCTGGCCAGTTGGCTTTCACAATTTGCTATTACAGCTTAGTCTTCTTGAAACCACTAGAATTCAGGTACATCCAGAATCCACCATTTTTATTTATTTATTTATTTTGCCTGATGTGGTACTGTTAGCACACAGACTGAATATTTGTGTATATATTCCCTTGTTCCCTTATGTATTGCTTTGAAGAGCTCTGTCACTGCAAAAATAAATTTTACAGCTGGGCGTGACAGGAATGGCTGATGAATGCAGATATAAATGTGATCCCCTTTAAGGTATCCTGCTCTTTGAAGACTTCTGGGTGTTTGTGGTGAGTATTCTGTTATATTTCTTGTCTGCTTTCTTTGCCTCAAAACCTTCCACAGCAAAGGGTCAAAAATTGCTTTTTCTTCATCCATTTCCCTTGCTTGTTAAGGTGACTTCAGCATTTTCTCTGGGACTCCATTACAGCTCAGATATTTCAATTTCTTTATCCAGACTAGGGAACGGTGTCTATTTTAAAAGATGAACTCTACTCCTGTGCTTATCTTGAACCTTTTGTGTACACTTCTTGGAGCACTTTCTGCATGTGCTGTAGGGTTTGTTCTATTTTATGATACTACATCTACAAGATTAGTCACATCTGAGTTCAGCCAGGGATTTGTGACTTTTTCCCTGGGGTCTGTTTCTTGTTTTGAAAAGCAAGAATAGTGGTTACACATGCTGCATTTGTGACAGAAAATTTGCACAAACTTGGAGTAATGTTTCTATCCATGTGAGAGGTGTGCAGGTTTTTTTGGCTGTGACTCATGGATCCATAGGTTCACCCCACACATTTTTGCCTGCCATAGGAGGTTGTGGAAATGTAAAATGTTGGCAGACCTTCTCTCTGTGTGGCACTTCAACTCTGCAGATTACCTCTTTCTGTACGTCCAAATCAGCCTTCCTCTGACACCTTTACGCAAGTGATTTATCAGTGACACCAAACACAGTTTTATCCCTAAGCACGTCATACTCAGTGTTTTCTGATTCAGTCTGTCAGGCTTTTTGCTTCAGCTCTATTACGTGCTTTCCCATCTGCTCCTCTCTTTGGTTCTGGTGAGAACAGAACTGATATTCAAACACAGGTTTGTTTGTTTGTTTGTTTGTTTTCACAGATCACAATATTTCTGATGCATTGTTAGATCATCCTCTGGCATGAGATTTTTCAGTTTGTTCCTTTGACAGTGTGTTTTAAACCCCAGAATCTCCTGATCTAGTTATTGATTTCAATGCAGTGGCTATTTTAAGATGATAATCTGCTTCTCCTTTCAGTTTGTTACCAACACATTCAGCATGGGCATAGAATCATAGAATGGCTTAAGTTGGAGGGGAATTAAAGATCATCTAGTTCCAAGTCCCTACCATGGGGAGGGTTGACATTCACTAGATCAGACTGCCCAGGATCACATTCAACCTGGTCTTGAACACCTCCAGTGATGGAGCACCCACAACCTCCCTGTGCAACCTGTTTCAGTGCTTTATCACCCTCTGAATAAAAAATTTCTTGCTAACATCTAACCTAAATCTATCCCCTTTTAGTTTAAAGCCATTCTCCCTTGTTCTATCCCAGTATGTGGGATGCAGAAGAGCAGATGACTTATCACTCCTGATGCTCAGTACTTTTTGTCTTGCTTTCCAGAAAGAATCATAGAAACCTATGAGTTGGAAGGTTCCCTACAATGAACAGGGACATCTACAATTAGATAAGTTACTCAGAGCCTGGCCCAGCCTGACGTTTAATGTTTTCAGGGTCAGAGTACCCACTACCTTTCTGAGCAACCTGCTGTAGTGCTTCACTACCCTTATTGTAATAAACTTTTTTCTTATATCCAGTCTAAATCTCTCCTCTTTTAGTTTAAAATCATTTCTCCTTGCCCTTTCACAACAACCTTTGCTAAAAAAATCTGTCCTATACTGTCTTATAGCCCTCCTTTAGATACTGAAAGGCTGTTATCAGGTTTCCCCAGAGCCTTCACTTCTCCAGGCCGAACAGTCCTAGCTCTCTCAGCCTGTCCTCGCAGGGGATGTGGTCCATGCCTTGGATCATTTTTGTGACCCTCCTCTGGACATGCTCCAACAGGTCCATGTCTCTCCTCTCTGATTACTTCACATCCAGACTCAGTACTCCAGGAGAGGTCTCACCAGCACAGAGTAGAGAGCAGGATCACCTCCTTTGAACGCTGGCCATGCTTCTTTTGATGCAGCCCAGGATATGGTTGACTTTCTGGGCTGCAAGGGCACATTGCTGGCTCATATCCAGCTTCACATCCATCAGTACCTCCTAAGTGCTTTTTGGCAGGACTGAAGCCTATCCTTACATCCCTCAGCTTGTACTGATAGTGGGGTTAGCACACCCCAGGTGCAAGTCTTTGCCCTTGGCTTTGTTGAACCTCATGAGGTTCTCCTGGGCTTACTGCTCAAGCATGTTTAGGTCTCTCTGGATGGCACCTTGTCCCTCGAATGTATTAACCACACCATATAGCGTGGTGTCAGCAGCAAACTTGCTGAGGTTGCACTCAGTCCCACTGTCAATATAATTGATTGAGATATTAAAAAGTACCCGTCCTGTTACTGAGCCCTGCAGGAAACCACTTGTCCATTAAACAGTCTACAAATCAAATCTCATAACCATTGGAGAGAAGGAGGTTATGGAAGACCATGTCAGAGTACAGATTGAAAATTTCAAAGGCAATTCCTTTGTCTGTCGATGCTGTTATACAATCACAGAAGGCCACTATATTGGTCAGGCAGGACTTGCCATTGGTGAGACCATGCTGGTTGTCTTGCATCACCTCCCACTCTTCCACAGGTTATATGCTGCGGTTTTTGCTCACATTCATACATTTAGTCTCCTGAAAATACCATAGCAGAACTGTTCTCTGTCTCGCTGATGGTCCTTCTGCTACCTTCTTTTTCTCAGGAACATTGACATCAGTATCACTAATATAAAGTCTGAACTATAAGTCTATTTTAGGGTAATAATAATGACTCCTATGGAAACCAGCTAGGCAGTTTCTTAGGTGCTATCAGACTCAGGAGATACACAACATCTTTGTTGGGGATTATACCTAAGTACATCTAGAGAGACCACATCAGTGTAAAAAGCTAATCTTCCTTGACCTACAAGCTACACCTCTAAGGATAACCATACCTCTAATGCTTAAAACACATATAAGCACCATCTGCAAATTAATTTACTTTGAATTAAAAATGATTTGGTAGAGAAAAATCAACATCTAGTAATGATACACAGCACTGAAATTTCCTTTATCTGCCATTGACAAGATTTGTATAAGTGGGCAACACCCATAAATAAATGTAAATATATTTGTGTGCAATAACCCTGTAAAATTGCGTTGAGTTTCTTGCTGTTTGTTTTCTCCCAGCGTTCCAGTACTGCAGCATGTCTTTAAAGGAAAAATTGACATTTAACAGTTGAGGCTGGAAAGACAACACCAGTACACAAGAAGCACACACTTGCCTGCTCTTATACTGTCCCTTCCAAAGAGAAACAGAAAAGAAATTGGCACAGTGAATAGTCGAGAGAAGCAGACAAACAAACAGCAAAAAAAATGCTTTATCAGTGGATCTGGGTTTTTCAGATGTAATTAGGACATTCTTCTCTACTAACAAGTCAGGCTGGGTTTTGTATGACAGTATGATTAATTAATTCAAGATAAATAGTTCTTAAATCTTCAAGTATTTATGAGAATATTTCCTATTGTCAAGTCTATGATACACCTGCTGAGACCCCAGGACAATTTCTAGTTGTAGGTTTGTAAAAAACAATCAAACAAGGCCTCCAAAACCAACCAACCATCCAAACAAACAAAAAACCCAACCAAAAAGCAAATAAAAAAACGTAACTAAAACCCATTGAATTCTTCCCCAGCTGAAATTTCTGTGAATTCCTCAAAGGAATTAGAAGAATTAGAAGACCATTTAAGAAACATAGTATTCATAGGCTAGATTGAAAGAAGCTGTGACATGTATTAAGAAATAAATGGTCATTTCAAGGGGAAAGGAATCCTGATTCAAAGCACTGTTTCTGAAGGAAGGTCATGAATTCATTTTTACCTATCACTTCAAGATATGGCACTCTGGATTTTGTTGAATTGTTCCCGCACTCTCTGATTCATCCTATGGTGAAACTGTTGTCCTGAAAGTGTTGACATAATACTGTAATGATGACATCTACCAAGAACTGGGTTGTTTATACACACAGAACTGTTACTGATTTTTTTCTTTCCTATCACCATGACCTCAAACTTGCTAAGACTACTTTTATTAACAGAACAGGATGTCAGATGAAGGAGTAATGTTAATATGCAACTGCATACATCATCTCTAAGTTTCTTCTTCGTTTTGTGCACATCCTGTCACTCATTTCTTACCAATTGCTAAGATAAATCAATTGTTTCTAATAGTGCCACCTGGTGATGCCTGCTATAGTTATAATATATATTTCCTACACATCTAAAATAAATATATCATTTTCTCTGGTGCTTGCTTATCAGTTTGTGTTCAAGAAATGCTTTAAAGTTTTCTGTTTAAATTAGCTGACATTCTATAGCTTTTGCAATTAAATTTCGTCTGTGACTAACAAATTGACTCTGTTTTCTATATTAAATTATTTGAAATGATTCCAGCAAATGTTTTATAAGTGCCAGTTTTTTATAATTATGTGATGGGGACTGTGCATATATAAAAGAAGTATGCACTTTATTTTTTTTTCCTACCCTATGTATTCCTATCTAAAAGTAAATCACAAGCTGGAGCCTCTGAATTTATCTCAACAGCATGTATCCCAACTGTGTGAATGGGTCACTCTAAATTATCCAGATTTTACAGGACCTCAAAGTGGAGCTAAGTTCCACAGTTAAGAACTAAGTCCAAGAAAATAATACATTTCCAAGAAAGTAGTGCAATTTTCCTTAATCATAATAACGACAGTTTGAAGCATAAAGTGGAACTATATGGCTCTGAAAACTGTGACTGTAATCTCAAGACAAATTAAGGGATAACAGTTCAGTGAGTAACTCAGTATCTGATAGTTGATCTTAAAATTAAAATTTGAAAAGAATTTTTTTTTTTTAATTTCTCTTTCAATGTTATATTGCAATCTAGAAGAAGACATTTCTACAGCTGTATTGTCAGGCATGTATACTTAGAAAAGATTTATCTGCTTTTCTGTTACTACTGGGCAATAAGTGAAATAATGTATTCACAAACATGATCGTTAAATCCAGCAATTTTACACAACTATGTTTGCACCAGACTTTCTTTGCTTTTCCATTTACCATGTGGAAGCTCCTTTTTTGTAAGGATGAAGGTTTAGGTAAGAACTATTCATGTAAATATGGATGTACTAGCATGCAAACAGAAGTGTTTATATGCAAACAAGTGTGTACCAACAAGTATGTTTATAAGATGATTTTTACTTTTTTGTCTTTTAACTCTTTTTCAATGCCAGTATGGCAAGAATGAAATGAAAGTGAAGTCTGTATGTTTCAATATGACAAGACAAAAAAACTGCATTATGGTTTTCAAATAGTAGTAAGGCATTTCTGAATGGTAAAGTCATGACCCTAACACATTTGAAAACTGCTATTTGAATAATCATGAAAAATTAAAACATTTGTATAAAAGGCGTGAGCAAATTAGAGACAGACAGCTACCTGCAAAATGGAAGATAAACATAACAAGAATTATGAAAGTGACCATAACAAATGTTTATGTCCAGTAGCAGCAGCTTAAGACTATTTTCTTTCATGTTTATACAAACTGTTGTCCAAGTTGTATTCGTGGTACTTCTAATTACAAATTTGGATAAAAACAGAATGGAATTTTTTCAGTGCTAGGACATAAAACAAGTTCTATTTGTTGCCCATTTGTGCCACAGAGATATGCAGAAATGTAAATCGGTGGTAATAGAAGTCCATGATTATTTCCAGAACAGATTTTCAGCTTCCCCTACATCCAGAATTTCCTTGTGCTAGTACTAGCTCATATTAGTAACTGGTAGCTTGGAAAATCACTGAACTAGGGAAGTGACCACTTAATTAACATATGGATTGATACATAGAGAGTATTTCATGCACTTTTTATGTAGATAAAAACTACATCAACATCAGGAAAACTTACATAAAATAAGCAATGATTTTTGAATCACAGAAAGAAGGTATTTGTACAGTGTTAGGAAATATCAGAGACTTGATTTTGATGTAGCTAAACATTAACAAAACTAATGGTAGAACTAAGCTGTCATATCAGTAGGAATTCCATCTTCATATTTCAAAGATTAACCATTTGTTGTAAAATCTGTTTGAAAGCAGACACTATATTGAAATGATCAGAGAGAATCCCTCCACTGTAATGGAAATATCAATTAAAATACACACATATTAAAATAGTATGTTTCATATTAACGTGCAATGTAATTAAGATAACATATGATAGATGATATATACTTTCTTAATTGAGACAACCACCCACCAACAGAATTAGCGTACGTTTTTACCTCAGAGTTGAGCAGAAATGATAAAGAACAAGGAACATTACAACTGTGAATGGTCTTAGCTATTTCCTTGTTGAACACTATCGAGAAACCGATAATAAAATAAAACTTGAAAACCTTTCACACATCTGG
Source organism: Bambusicola thoracicus (assembly GCA_002909625.1). NCBI lineage: Eukaryota > Metazoa > Chordata > Aves > Galliformes > Phasianidae > Bambusicola > Bambusicola thoracicus. Next base: position 8,313 of record PPHD01027372.1, read on the forward strand.
AAGTCCCACACTTATTTTGTTTGGGAGAATACAAAATGCTGCTGTGTAATGTTTTCCATTCATGCTGTTGGCATGGAGAGATTCTGGCTTTTTTTTTTTTTTTTTCCTTCAATTGTGTCACTTGTTATTAGATACTTCACTCTGGTGATTTGAAATGCATTTTTCTGTAGATCTGTATGCATATGCTTGCACAGAGGGAAATGCATGTAAATGAGGCAGTATTTGCACTGATTATAGCAATTAAATCAAAAATACAGAGGAGAATAAGAATTAAACTGCATGTGACATTGCTGTGAAAGTATTACAGTGTCAAAAGGGAAGGACACAAATTACAGTTTGCCTACATAACATAAGAAATAGCAAGCCTACTATCATTGATAGTGTTTGGTTTTCACACCGATATACAGATACATGCATTCACATACTACAATATATTTTACAGCTAGAAATTAGCAAATTAATTCCAAAAATACGCTGTACAAATCTGACTGCAAAAATGAGTAGAGAAAGCAGATGGCCCACTTGCAAGATTGTACTTTTGGCTCTTTATATGTATTTTTTCCAAGATACAGACTTAGGTTCATTCAAAGACCTCTTAATTGTATTAAAATTGTTAGCAGACAGTTAAAACATGAGTATTTCTAGGAATCACAAAAATAATTGTGTTTCTCAGAAAGAGGCATCCAATTAAAATTATTTTATTACTATATTTCCCCTAATGATTCACTGCAAATACCCTCAGTCTACCTGAGACTACTCTAAGCGATATTCCTAGCTCCTCAGCCTCCTAGCCAATCTCTAAGCCAACATATGTATCCAAGTTGGGAGAATATTACTTTTAAAGCCACAGCGCCTACCTGAATTTTACTTTTTGTCCTTTTTAATTAGAATTATCTAAGGAATAAGAATATCATGTCTGAAAATGCAGGAGCCTACTTAGATCATAATTGATTTCATATCCTATTTTCAGTTGAAAGCCTTTCTCAATTTTTCTAAGTGAACCTCAGCAAGACAAACATTTTTGAAAGAAAATTATTTGCTGAAGTTAAATAATCCCATTGTGATTGACACCTACTATTAAAATAATCAGCTTTGTTAAAGAATCTATTTGTCATGCCTAATGTTTTGTTAGAAACCTCTATACACCCATAGAGATTAATAAAAGAGAGCATCAAATAATTTTAAGACCAGAGTATATTGAGCATTTCCCTCTAATTGTTTTCTTTTCAGTACATCAGAGCATTCACTATGAAAGAGAAGTCATGATGGCCTCTATTGTCTGGGAAAAGGGAATAACCATAGACAGTCAAAGAACACAGAGACAGAGAACTTATTTTCAGAGGTTGATCCAGTTTCAACATTAGCTCATTAGCAAACTTAACATGCAATAAGAAATGGAAAATTATTCTATATAATTCTCTGCATAGATACATGAACAGAGATGGCAATAAACTTGTGGTACACCACTGTCTATTTCTCTCCCTAAAAATTGCTAAAAATTTGATAAATATGCACTGTGGAAAAAATTTCATTGAGCTATCTGCACTTTGAGTAAGGGTTTATGTTTTACAAAACAGATAAATGAGAAAAGAGCCTTTTTACATCTGTAGGAAGGAGTAAAATTAAAATCATTAATACATATAGTTGTGCTGCTATCACAGGGTTGGTACTATTGTACCAGCTGGTATTTCTTCTTGTGCTCCTATGTTCTTTATTAGTGCAAGCATAGCCATGCATAATTTTTAAAGGTCACGGAAGATGAATATAGACCAAAGTCATGGGTGAAACTCCTCTTCCATGTCTAGCAGAAATTCATGTAAATTTGGAGATATGAGACACAAAAGATGGAAATACAACTTACAATGAAGAATGACAGCTCTAAAGCAACATCTTCTTGCCTCAGATGACTTAGTTTCCATTCCATAGTACAGTGGACATCTAGATGATTTAGATAAATGAGCAACCAGTCTTCAGTGAAACTTTTCTGTGAAAAGTTAGCACTAGTATTAAGGCTCATATCATGGTTACACACAGAGATTTTTATTGAACCAAGAATTCCAGTAGTAAAGGTATAATATTGAAGTTGACATATACATTAGCTTTGTGTTATTGATGTTGTGACTTCTATTTCTTTGCACCTTGAATGTAATGTGAATTTCAAACAGAAATTCAGCTGGTATTGTATCGCAAATTGACCACAAGTTAAAAAAATCTAAATCTTAATTTAGTTTTCAAGCTTTTCTGTCTTCGTGAATAAGGTAGGCTGTTCTTCAGAAAAGAATTACATAAGAACATTACATAACCATGTATTTAGAGGAAAGAATGGCAAGCCTATCTTTTCCACATGGTTTCCAAACATGAATACAAACTCCTGTAATTCATAATAATCAACATGTGATTAAAATACATCATGTTTCCATTAAATCCAGTTTTTCCTTCCAGTAGAGGGTGAATAGAGACAAACTTCTGTGTAAAGTTTCAGGTACTTTCCACAGAGAAGACAGAAAAAAAACCTGAGTGTTATTTTATTAAGTTTACGGATGGAAAAAAAAAAAAATGTATCACAGTCAAATGAGCAATTCAAAGTGCCGTATATTCATTATATGGTTATCAAGTGGCAACTATATGTATATCATGTACAATTCTATGCATAAAGTCAGGCATACAGCTGTGAATTGCAATAAATGTTTTTTTTTTTTCCTTTTTAGGTATATTCCTTGTTATATAGTTAGATAACAATTTGTCGACGGTTTATGGGCTGGTCCGGCCTGGTTCTGTGACTAGTGGGACGGAGGAATTCCGCAGAATCCGCACCTCCAGGAAGGGAAACCCAGGGGATCCCAAAATAATTAAAAACAGCAGCAACAATTTGAGGAGA
>PPHD01027373.1:0-11190 GCA_002909625.1 Bambusicola thoracicus
GCAGAGGGTGGTGACACACTGGAACAGGTTGCCCAAGGAGGCTGTGGATGCCCCATCCCTGCAGGCATTCAAGGCCAGGCTGGATGTGGCTCTGGGCAGCCTGGTCTGCTGGTTGGTGACCCTGCACATAGTAGGGGGTTGAAACTAGATGATCATTGTGGTCCTTTTCAACCCAGGCCATTCTATGATGTCCCACAGCCCCTGGTCGTGGTGCTGGGCTCCCTGCTCTGGGTGGCCCTTCTGGGGCAGGAGGGGACCGGAGGGACCCAGAGTTAGCTGCATCCAGCCCCAGGCACCGTGGAGTTCTGTGAACTCTGCAGGTTCTTTGTCACTGAGACCACAATCATGCAGGAAGCTCCCAGGTTGCTGGTTCCTGCCAAGAGGTTATAAAGGCATCACCTCATAGCATCCTCCATCCTCAGACAGGTCTGGAAGGCTGCTGGGCCTTCACCAATCAAATCCCGAACTTAGGAAAATTACTGGGCATTCTTCTCTGTAAACAAGTGAGCCTGAGAATCACATTCAGTTTCACAAGAGCCTGAGCCTCTTTCAGAAAAGGTTCTGAGTTCTGAGAAGCAGAGAAGGCAGGCACGGATCTTGAGTAAAAATGAAAGAACCTTTAACCGCATCCGGAAGCTGTGAGTGGAGCGGGGGCTGGGTGAGCAGGGGACAGGACGCTGTTTGCTGCCTCAGAGACCAGGTGGCTCCTGAGGTCATGGACCCAGACCCACATCATCCCCATTGGCCATCCACAGACATCCACAATGGGCTGGTAAGGAAAACCAACCTCCAAAATGGATCAGAAATGACCTAAATCCCAACAGTGGCCCAACAGAACAGGAACCAAGTCCCAGTTCGAGGGGTTCAGAGTCAGCCAGGCGTCCCCAACCAACCTGGACTGCTTTGGGGAATGCTGTGAGGAAAGGAGAAGCTCAGGCAGCATGGGAAGAGGCTCCATTTTGGGCACAGAATGAGTTATTTCCCATGCTCCACATGGGGCCTCATGAGGTTAAAGCAGAGAGGGACAATCCCTCACCCTGCTGGCCGCCCCTCTTGTGATGGAGCCCAGGATACCATTGGCCTTTAGGGCTGCAAGCGCACACTTGCTGGCTCGTGTTCTGTTTTTGATCAACCAGGACCCCTAAGTCCTTCTCATCAGGGCTGCTCTAAAGGAGATAAGGGATGTGGTATGGGACCACGTCAAAGGCCTTGCAGAATTCAAGGCAGAGACTCCTGGCCCCCACAGTTGCTATGAATCAATAAATATGGGTTTCAGGATAGGAGGGCTGTGCATATAGATTTTGTGGCAGTGGGCAGAGCAAGTCTGACTACAAAGAAGGGGAATGCTGTCGGGATGGAGCCCCACAGTTCCTTGGCAATGAGGGCCACAGGGATGCTCAGAAGGCTGGAGCACCTTTCCTATGCAGTTAGGTTGAAAGCTGGGCTTGTTTGACCCAGAGAAGAGAAGGCTCCGGGGAGACTTCTTTCTGGCCTTCCAGTACCTAAAGGTGCCTCTATAGGGAAGCTGGGAAGGACGATTTGTCGGGGTCTGTAATATGGAATGGTTTTAAAACAAATGAGGGGAGATTTAGATTTAGAAATTACCAAGAAATTCTTTAGTCAGAGGGTACTGAGGCCCTGGCACAGGCTGCTCACAGAAGTTATGAGTGCCTCATCCCTGGAGGTGCTCATGACCAGGCTTGATGGGGCTTTGGGCAGAATGACCTGGAGGGAGGTGTTCCAGCCCATAGCAGGGATTGGGACTGGGTGGGCCTTTGAGGCCTCTTCCCACTCAAACCATGCTAGGATTGTACAATAATTGGGGCTTAAGTGGAAAGAAAGCACGCAGAGACCAGTCCAGTCCAACTCTACAAGTCTATTAGCAAAGGCTACTGATGATCATAACAAATCACAGAGTCTGCGGGAGAATCAACAGAACTGCAGGAACTGTGCAGCAAACCTCACTGTCCACTGTGCTGTCACAGGCAGAGCTGGTGAGACGTTCTCCAGACCAGCACCCAGCTCCCACCTGCCTTCACAACACAAATGCTAACATCACACACTGCTGACGTCTACTGAGGAAGCTGCAGGGATACGTAATTCTCTACGTTGGTTATACAGGGGGCTTTTGCCCAAAATCTAAGCACATGCTAAATGTAGTTGGATTGGCTGCGAGATGGAGGGAAGTTTGCCAGGGGACCTGAGTATGAACTCATGGAAGTGCAGGCACATCTTAACATAGGAAGGATACCTAATGAATACTGAGTTAAATCACCATCACTGAGCTGAGTACTAAGCTCAGCAAGAAGGGGTTTTCGCTCCCCACAAATGTTTATGCGCTCTCAGACATCCTTGTCCTTTCTTTAAGTGTGAGAAGTATTTCCTGCAGGGAAACTATGTTTGTGCCAGAGTTATTGATTTTCATGTAGCAGCAGATAATTTGGTACTTATTATTGCTGCCTTGGTCTTACCCTTGTCTGTATGAATGGTTGCTGCAGAAATGTGGGGTTTTATTTGCTCTAAGACAAAGCTGATGCAAGGGTTATGGCAAGAAAGGAAGAGGAGGTTGACTTTATCATAAAGCAGGGGCATTTCTGAGGAGTGGCAGGAGTAGCACACCTCATTTTGCCCAGCTTTACGAGCAGTTAGATGCAGTTCTCTTGACATTGTTATAGGCCATAATTGTTCCAAGAATATTTTGTGGATAGCCTCATATCATGTTCTTTTGAAATGCAAAGCAGTTGCAGATTTTCCTTCCTGTCAACTTAGCCTACTTCAGTTCGTCAAGTGCTTCCTGCTTTGTGATTGTGTGCCATGATGCAGGGATTTCTCCTCTGCCCTGAAATTTACCATTGTAGAATTCTTCTAGCTGTGTCCTGAAATGAGACACAAACCATCTCCAGTATTTTTGCATGGATGAATCAGGAAGAATCTTCCAAGTGGAATAAGGATGTCCTGCATCTCGGTATTTCTGGAAGGGGATCCATGTGTCTTCACCAATCCTGAAGCTACAGTCACTGGCAACACTGCTAGAACAAATATCAATGACAAGGTTGTCTGTTTTATGCCATTTGTATCCACCCAAAACTTCTGGACGATGGAAGACAAGCTGGTGGTCTCCATTGTGGTTTGGTATAGTGTTTGTGCAAACTGCCCCACAAAATGGACACTGCTCCTTGCACCCTTGAAACTGTTCCGCTAGTATTTTGTGAGGCTGCTTGTCAAATGAGCTCAAATCAGCATGAGCAAACTCTTCCTTGAGACGATCTCTCAGAGGAGAAAGTGCCTCCATCATGGCGTTATTCAGGAACTCTATGTCTGTTATCTCCAGATGTTCAATGCCAACCAGGTCACTCTTGGGCAATCTTAGGACCCCTGCAAGTTCTTTGCAGAATTCGTCCAGCCAAAGAGAGATTATCTTATTGCTGTCTCTTCTGTCTTTGACAACTGTAGTTGATGCAAAAACAGCTTTCTGAATGGTTCCATAGTACTGAGTAAGAGTTTCATCTAAAAACCTCACCAGCCGACTGTTCTGATCTAAACAGTATGTCTTCACACGTGCCTGAATGTAACTCTCCAAAAAGGCTGCTGGGGAATTAATGTAATGCATGAAGTTTCCAAACTTTTCTTCTTGAGCCAGGTTTTTCAGTATGCAAACTTCCAGATTGGCTCTACTGCTATTGAAATCTGGTATTTCACTCTTCATTCGCTCAGCTATGACAAGAGCTGTCTTGTCATAGATGGCCAGGCGAAGACCTGGGGCAATCTTGCTGCACAGGAAGTCAGCAAATGTTGTGATTGAAGTGGCTCCTTGGCAAGAAATCTGGAAACACTGGAAGAAATCTTCTCTCTTGCTCTGCAGGTAGATGACTGGGTTATTAGCTTTCCTGAAGGCTGCATGCATGTCTTTAAACCTGGCTGCTGCTGTTCTGCACAGATACACTGAAAGATCTATTCTGTAATCTGCAGTAAGTGTATATTTTTCAGAGCTAGGGACAGTTTTCATGCCTTCCTGCACTTCATTAAGTATTTCATGAATAAAAGTGCGACTGTAATCCATTTTATCCTTTTCCTTCTGGTCAATGTTTTCCTTCACACGCCTTATGATGCAGTCTGTAATGTGCTGTACGTTGCTCACATCAGACTCACAGAAATGAGACCGAATTCTGTCCCACAACTTCTTTATGGATAAGTGTTTCTTCTCATCAAGTGTAAAGGTGGTCTGCTTGGAAAACTGCATGATTCGTTCAGCTACGTTAGACTCTCTAAAGTGTTCTATAAGGACATTTTCTATTTCCACATCAATGTCCACCTCTTCCAGAGGAGGAGCATTAGAAGACACTTCAGCAACCCAGGTCACCCAGAGGGAATTGAAGCTCTTTCTCAGTTCTTTTTCACTTAATTCCTGGCCTTTTAGAGACAGAGCCAGGTCCCTGCTCTTTTTCAGGAGCTCTTTTTCATATTCAGACTTCCTCTCATCCAGTCTACTCTGGTTCCTCTTTACTTCTAGGAGTTTCTCACACTTCCTCCTGGTTTCATCGAGAAGGGAGGCTTTTAGCTCTTTCAGCTTCAGTTCCGTGCTACTTTTCCACTGAATCAGTATCTCACAGTCTGTGTCTTCACTGAAGAACGTCTCCACATCTTTGGTAATGGCATCACTTGTTTCTCGCACCAGATTTTCAAGCTCTTTGGTGGTGATTTTCTCCAGCTCTCCATTCCGAACCTTATTGTCCAGCTGCATCTGCAAGTCTAAGATGTGCCTTCTGAGTTTCCAGGTCCACTGACTAAAGGAGGTTTCCAGTTTCTTGTAGGCAGCAATCTCCAGTGAGTTCTTGAAGCTGAAAATGAAGTTTTCATTCCGCAAGGCATTCCACAGGTCACTGATACGAACTTTCAAGCTGGAGAGCCTCAGAACACTGCCTGGAGATTCCTTCTTGGCAGCCTGGAGAATTCTGCTCTTTAATTCTTGGACGTTCCGGCTGTAGGTGGGGTTGGGTGGTGCCATTGGTGGGTTACCCTCCCACAGGTGAGCAAAGTAATGAATGTGGGTGTTCACGTCAAAGCGGATGACATCACTGAAGCAGGTGATGTCACAGAATTCCTGCTGGGCTGCTGTCACTGTCATTTCATCCAGCTTCTCCTGCAGACGCCTTTGTCCTTCCATGTTCTGCTCCTTTGCCGTTATTTCACCCACATTTTGATGTACAAACAGGCAGCTTGGGGAAAGCCTGACTTGCTTCATCCTCAGAAAAGCCTGCACGGCAATCTGGAGGATGTCTTGCATTTCTGAAGGATTCTCTCCAAAGATGTTGATCAGAGTCATGTTGCCAATGCCAATGACGAAAGTGGCCAGCTCATTGTCATGATTGAGTGAGTGCTTATTGGCCATCTCTATTGCACGAAGTCCTTCAGTGTCCACCACGAGCATGTAATCAAAGTTCACCTCCTGCTGCAGTTTCCCATCCACTTTAATGAGCTGCATAAAAGCTCCCCGGGTACATCTGCCAGCACTGACATTGAACTGGAGACCAAACATGGCATTCAGCAGGGTTGACTTCCCTGTGCTCTGGATGCCAAGCACAGACAAGACAAAGACTCGCTTGTCACCCAGCTTCTCAATTAACCTGTCAAAGATTGCTGCAACCCATTGTAAGGGTACGTAAGAAGCATCACCATCCATCAGCTCAATGGGATACCCTGAAACCATCAGGTCAGCTGCAATTTCAGGTAGTTTGAGAATACATTCATCTTTGGAGTTTGTTGATTCGAGAGCTTCATAAATCTGCCCCACCTCTCTCAAAATATGCTCAAGGCCAACGGACGAATCATTGATTTCATTGGAAAGGGAATCTAACCTTTTTGTCATTACTGTTTTTGCTTTGTTTTCTTCATTGCTTTTCTTTATTGCCAGGATTTGTGACCATAACTGATGATACTCTCTCTTCAGTTCCTCAAGGCGATCTGAGGAAAGGTCGTCCATGAAGACCCTCATCCACTGCAGGAAGTATTTCTTGGTATTGGCTGGCTGTGACCGGAGAAAGCCAAGGACTGATTTCATCAGCTGATTGAGGGGGAATGCTTTGTCCAGTTGCTTTCTTCTTATTGCAGCTTTGTCCCTTTCAATTTGGCTCCGATGATGTTCTATGCTCTTGTTCCCCTTCTCCTGTAAGCGAGTGAGTTCTTTGTCCTTATTACACCAGTTGTACCACAGTTTTCCTTGAAGAGGCAGCAGCTTTGATTTGATTTCGGACAGCTTCTCTCCCTTCAGCAGCTTCACCAGCTCGTTTGCCTTTTCTTTGGCTATCACACACTCTTCTACATCTTCATCAACTAAGAAGCCGTGCTGGCGAGCTGTGTCCAGACACATATCAAGGCTAAAGCGTGTGCATGAGCCCTCCAGGAGATCTCGAATTGTTTCTGTCAGCTTGCCCACTAATTCTGCTTCGTTTCTGTTCTTGATACCTATTCTTATGTTTTGGCTGGATCGGCCAGCTGCAATGTTCTCTTTCTCAGTGAAAAGACAAACCAAAGGCCTCTGAGACTGCCACAGGTCTTGTAAAATTTTCCTGCCTTTCTTATCGCTATGATCAGACTCAGAAATGAGAACCACGTTCACAGCAGAGATCTCCTGCAAGAAGCTCAGCTGTGGCTCGTGATCCCTGGCATCTCCGTGCAGGTTACAGAAAGCAACACAGCTGTCAAAACTGTCATCGTCGCTGCCACGGGGACAATACCAGGAGATCTCCACCACACCTTTCATCAGCAAACAGTCTTTGGTGCTGCCTTTGCAATGCCTGTGGAAAAACGTGTCGTGTTTTTGTTTTCTCAGCAGAGCATTCAGGAGCTGTGACTTGGAAGAGGAAGGAGAGCTGCCAATGCGTATGAAGGACACGATGGGTGTCTCTGCCAGATAAATGTGCTTGTTTGTGTAGCTGCTACCTGTTGTCTGCTCTCCTGATTTTGCTGCCCCTTTCCAGCTCTTTTTGATTTGGCTGAGGGACCAGAGAGGGAACTCGATCTGTGAAGTGCATGGGTTGGGTACCAGGAGGGGGAGTGCAAACTGGCAGAAGGCAAGCTTTGATGAAATGTACTGCCTCAGGAAATCATTGGCACAATGAAAAATGGCCATCTGGAGGTCCATAGGGTGCACGTGGCTCTCCCTGGTTGCAGATTCAGGGGCTCCTTCATCCAAATCACTGAAAAAGTCATCAAAGGAATCAGAGGGATCTTCCTCTGTGGCTTTTGGTGTGGGCGTGACTTCTGGCTTACTCTTGTCATTGCAAGTCAGGTACCTCACACTGTAGTCCACACTCAGTAGCTCCTGCAGGAAGTAAAGAGGTAGTTCACTCTCTTTGCTGGGCTGGCTGTCATGTGCAGATGCCTTGTGTATGATGTGGAAGTCTTCTGACCCCATTTTTCTTGGATAGTAACTTTCTAGCCCAAGGCGCTTAAGTAAGTTGAGGAACTCGGGGTTTGCACTGGCTTGATTAGTTTTGGATTTGCTGTCATCTGATTTGGGTATGGACGGACTGGGAGGCGGTATTCCTTGCAAAGTCTCTTCCATGTCTTTGATTATCCTGTGTTTCTTCAGATCGACAGAGGTGTCCTCCAATTGCCCACTGATGTAGGACCGCAAGTCTCTTTCCAGCACCTCCCAGTCTTTCAACACATTCTGTTTCTTGAGGAGATCTTCTACCTCTGCAGACCATGAGTTCTTCATCTTATCTTCCATGAACGCTAAGCGGTTACTCTTCCGCTCAGGGGACAGCACACTGCTTTCAGATGTTATGGTGAGGCCTGTGAGGAGCAGGAAGGCCTCGGCTCTGTAAACATCCTGCTCCTTCAGGCTTTGATACTCATCATATGCAGTTTGTATTTCCTTGGCCATGAAGTTAATTTCTGGGCAACCAAGGAGCTGCTGAAAAGTGCTGCTTTCTACATGGTATCCTATCGTGGTTGTAACTAAGAGCAATAATAGTTCCACATCTTTCTCCGCCCTTTCCTGCATATACTGGAGCAAAGTATAAACAGCCAGGCTTATGGTCAAGGTGGCTTTGATCTTTGCTTCGTGAATGGCAGATACAGGGGTGGCAGGTGAGTAGGTGACTTCCTGAATGTGCTCCTTCATCTGCAGCAGTGTCTTGATGAGATCCTGAATCTCAGAAATATGAGGAGTTTCGGGAAACTTGACATCAGTTTTGAAAATCCACTGCATAATGACAGAAGCTGAGGGGAAGTCCTTAACAGAATAGATGTGAGGATCCAGCAGGGACTGCAGCAGAGATTTGATACAGGTGATGTTTTGTGGAGGAGATTTTTGGCAAACCAGGACAGTATTTACCAGGAACTGCTGCAATGCTTTATCTGACAGGCATACGTTGATCCAGACACTGGGGTTTTTTGTTTTTTCATTCAGAGCCTGTTTCAAATCTATCAACGTGAGCAGTTTCCTTTCATCCGCAGTCACCTCCCAGGTCTTCATGCGCTCCAGGAAAGCTCTGGCCTCTTCCACGGCACTGGCCAGTTCCTCTCCAAACACTGTGCCAACACAGTGATTCGTGAGCGCTTCATACGCAGCCCTGAGGCTGCTGCTCAGCTGATGGGCGGATTTAAAATCACTGCTGTGGTTGGACGGGATTATGTCCCACACTGGGATCAGCTGAAAGCCCCTGTCTATAACAAACCAGGTTGTGTTACTGGCCACAAGCCCACACTTCCACTGGGTGAGGGAATCTGTCTCTGATGGCCCTCCTGTGTTGGTCACCGAGAGCTGAATCGCAGTGTGGCTGCTGTCTCTATCGCTTCTCCCAAGGGACGCCTGTAAGCTTGATTTTGAAACGTCCACATTCCCTCCCACACTGCCAGCAAAGCTCGCCCTGACAAAGCAGTTTAGTGCTTCCGATGCTTGTTGCTTCATCTCTTCCCTTTGCTCTGCCCTGAATCCTTCGGAAGACGCTTTCCACCAGAATATGCCCCCAAAGTGGAGGGGTCCCTGGTTGACGTGGGACCCAAACCTGCTGAAGAACATGGCACAACTGCTCTTCAGCATGTTGAGCCTGTCTGCCTCCTGGGTGACGCTCAGAAGGTCTTCGATGTACTGCAGCTCCCTCAGGGCCCCATCTGAGAGGCAAAGCTGGTCCTTTTGGAAGTAGCAGGAGGCCGTGGGGATGTATTGGTACTTGGTGGTACAAATGTACGTTCGCTCTGAACGTGAGCGGTGAGTGTCCTCCTTGTGTGAAGAGCTGCTGTAATCTTCACCTCCTTCAACACTGAACCCCCAGAACCTGGCTTTGGCAGAAACACTTAGGCTGAAGCCCAGCTGCTCCATGGACTTGGTGAAATTGGCTTCTGCTGCAGAGGAGGAGAACTCCTTCCTCTCAAGCAGTGACCCTAGCTCCGGACCAGCAAGCTTGAAACCACTGGGAACTCTGATGAGCTGCTCTCGTTTTGCCAGCATGTCTGCCAGGCTGCTGGTTTGGTAAATACCCTGCAGAGCCAGCCCTCCTGACGCCCGTCTCAGGACCTCCTCGTCAGAGACATTCTCACTCCTGCCCAAGGACATCTCCTGCTGCTCCAGTTGCTTCTGGATACTTGCAAGCACATCTGCCAAGGCCTTCTCTGGTGGTGCCCAGTACTCTCTAGGAATGTCCATGGCTTGCCACAGTGCCTCCTCTTTCTCTCTTATCATCTCCTTGCTGTGGCTGTGATGCATTTCTTTCAGCTCCTGCAGGGCCTGCTTGGCTTCTTCTTGCCTCTGCTTCATCATCTCCAGGCGCTGCTTCTGCAGCTCCTCAACAGTTGCTTTGTTGTCTGTAATTTGCAGAAGCTTTCGGAGCGCTGTTTTCTCCCAGGGGTACCGTACCTCACACTCCAGCTTCAGATAGTCTTCATATTGCAGATGTTTCAAGGCTTCTTTTGATTTCACTCCTAATACCATCAACAACTTGGGAAGCCAGTATTCTTCATCCAGTCCTTCCTTCTGAAATGTTTCTGCCAGCAGTTGTTTAGCCAGATCGGTCTTTTCCAAATCCTCTGTTCTCTCCTCCTGGGACTCCATGGCTGTGGAAGAGGTAAATAGACTTCAGTTAAAGGCATGATAGAAGAGGTCATTGCATTTTCTTAGAAGAGGCCTCTCCACAGCCCCAGGGATTCTTCCCACCTGGCTGCTGGAACCCAACCTTGGGCACCCCGGAAACAGGCAGATATGGACAGACAGACAAACACACCACAGACTTGGCTACGCAACCAACCATGGGCAGGGAGCTGTCTTCAGCAGCACCCATGCGTATCCACAAGACTGGTCTCTCCTGCCACTGGCTCTCCCTCCTTGCAGCACACAGACATGAGGTAGAGAGTGGGACTGCACAGAGGAAAGGATTTAAAAAGGAGGCAGGACCGAGTGCAGTGACCAAGGCTGCGCTTGCTCAGACAAGTGATCTGCCACTGGTCTCATGACAGCAACTCCTTTCATACCCTTTCCTGCCTATTCTTCAGTTCTGCTCACCTTCTACTTCCCTTAATCATCATTCCCCTGGCTGTCCTCAAATATCTCAAAGTCTCCTGTTCCCTCTGGTTAGTTCAAGTTGAGTCTCTCCAGTGTAGGGCCCGGAGTGTTCTGTCACCCATGAAGCAGCCATTGAAGATTCTGGGTCATTAGCATTTTTTCTGCTAACCCCTGCCCATGCAGTTGATGTCCCTGTGGGGTTTAGTTTATCACTGCCCCCTTTTCTAATCATTGCTTTGGCACTGGGATATTTATGCAGCGCACAAAACCTTCCTGTGGAATCAGCTCTCATCCCACCAACAACATGCTACAGCCTTTTCATCTCAGGAATTCATGCCAGGCCTTTTTTACTGTGCTCTTTTGACTCTTGCAGAGCCTTTATGCCCTCTTTTCCTTCAGGGAAAATTTAAGGAAGGGAAGATTTAAAGAAAAACACCAAATGGATGTGCAGTTTGAGTCCTCTCACCTCCCAGCAGGTGCTCCTGGTGGTGACGCTTGGCTTTCCAGAGGACGCAGCGCACCAGGGCAGTGGGCCAAAGTGAGGCAGCACACAGTCACTTGTCAGGCCTGGTAGACAAGGCAGGGCTGTGAAGAAGAGGTTGTGGGCCACTCCAAGAATTCAGGAGGAAGAACACGAGGAACGGTCCAGAACCCTACAGTAGAAAAACAGATGCTCAGGAGAGGGC
>PPHD01027374.1:0-11190 GCA_002909625.1 Bambusicola thoracicus
CTTGCTATGCACCAAGCAGTGACTTTCCCCAAGGCACAGACCTCTCCATCGCCGTACAGCGCATGGCTCCCTCCTTCCTCCCAGTAAGGAAGCGGAGCCGCCCACAGAAGGAATTGCAAGATGCCCACCGGAGAGCCACGTCTGCATCGAACAGCATGACTGTTCTGCAGGCAGTCAAGGCTGGCTACAGGAACATGAGCTCAGCAGGAACCAATTAACAGCCAAAACAGGATGCAGAGCAGAGATATTAAGGAATTCAGCTGAAGGAGTTCAACACCTACAGAGATATTCTTTTGAAGAAGAATCCAGCAAAGGCTCAAACCCAAGAGCAGTTCCTATACATCCTGCACATTTAATCCACCCTTTCCTGAATCTAAAGGCAGCAGTATCATGTTTGGCAGCTCTGGACGTGTCGCCAGTAAATATTTCAGAAGAGATGCTGTTCGGGAGATACAATGAGTTAGAAGTTTGGGGTCAGCAGCGTTCATGAACCAACTGAAAACCCCTGATTTGTTTTGCTGTTGAACATGCACAGGAGCCTCAGCTTGTCTGGCCATGGCGTTTATAAGTGCATCTGCCTAGTATCATTTATTTAAAAAGAAGAATACTTCCAGGGAAATTCATTTATATTTAAAATAAATTTTTTGGAAACCTTGGAAATGCCAACCCTATGAACGTAACATAGAGAACATAGCTTCAACCATACGAACATAACACAGGGAACATAGCCCCAATCATAAGGACAAAACAGCAGCAGCTTAATGAGCTTATTTCAACAAGGTTGTTGTAAACATTCTTCTTGTCCAGAAACCTTCTTAAATTTTGGATGGAAGTATTTTATCTACCAGCACACAAATAAAAGCATTTGCCAAGTGCACTCACACCAAGAAGTGAAAGCACCTTTCTCCTAATGACAGCAACTTGGACAAATCCACCTCTCCTACACAACTGGAAGCTATCTGAAAAGTGAGCTACAATTAAGTACCACTTGGGATCTATTCTAATCCTTTCTAACTAAATTTGATCATGCCTCTCCAGTTCAATGCTTTGTACAAGGTTTGACAGAAGAATCTGGAGGTATTCAGATACAGAGATAACAAAAGCATGAATGAACAGTGACAGAAGGGAAGTTCAGTGCTTCTGTGATCTGTGAAAATCCAGTGTGATGGCCTGATTTCCTTTGTGCTGACTACAAGGGGAATGGTATCTTTGTGATTCATTCCCCAAATAAGAAGTGCGGAGGTAGAAAGAACATCTTTCTGGTATAGAAAAGAAAAGAAGAGAACCATTCAATTGGAAGGGACCTACAGATGTCATCAGTCTGACCGCCTGACTTCAGGGCCAGCCAAAACTTGGGCTCTAAGTGTTTGAATCAGCAACGCTGACGCAGTGGAACAACGCTCAACATCCACATCAAGAAGTAAGGACAGAAAAGCAGATGCTCTGGGAAACCTCCTACTTTGCCCTGCCATAACTCTGCCCTCAAATTTGCAACACCGAACAGGCAGTGACAACAGCAGTGTTCTGAGTTCCTGCTTCAGTGTGTGGACTTTGTGAATTCAGCTGCTCACAAAACCAACATTTCCAAGATGTATTTGTGTGCATGTAACAAGCATAACAGTGTGTTAAGATGTACTGCTGAAGGAGCAGTGTTGGTCACCTGCTGTGACACGCTAGCTCATCCCTTATTTTGTTTTTGGTAACTACAGCATGTCTCTAAAATTTCCTGAAGGACAATTCTGAGTCAAAAGAAATTCTACTTTCACCTTGACTTTAGATTAAGCAGACTCGGTTTGACCTAATTCCCTTACGTCAATTTCGTCCAATTCCCACCCTGTGCTCTCCCTATGAACAAATACTTTGCAGCCCAATCAGCAAAGAACAGTTTTGAGTATTTGTGTCCAACAGAAAGGAAAATGCAACAGTGAAGTTCACTACCAGCTTTGCACTTGAGATATCAGAACCAATTATCAGCTGACCCCAGTTAAACAGAAAGCATGCACAGAGCAAACAAAACATAGGCTGTAAATACAAATTCTTAACCGGATCCTGAGTGATAAACTCTGCTCTCTGATAATGAAACAAGGAAGGTCTGCTCGAGGTAAGCAGCACATCTGTGTAGGGGGACAAAGTGGTCCTTCAACTTGCAAAATACATTTTCCGTATGTTTTTCTGCAGCTTCAACTGGGAATGAGACAGGGTGTGTGGGTGAGAGGAGCCAAAGCTTACTGGTAAGCCCTGGGAGCAGCACTTCCAAGAAGAAGAACCGCTGCCCTCTCCTTCCTTCCTTTCTCTCCCTTCTCCTTATCTTGTTAACCTTAACCCCACAGAATACGATCTTTTTATTATTACTACTTTATAATACATTGGGAGTAATTTTTGGGATTGAGTCCAAGATCCTTTGTTTACTAAATACTCTGAAATACAGGAAATCCCTCCTTAGCTGATGTAAGTTCAGAGCATTTCTCATGTCCTGAAGATGATGGCTAGCTTCCTAAACGGTCAGCTATCCCTGTGTGCTGCTTCCTACGTGGAAAATCGACACGACAGTCATTTTCTAATGAACATCCCTGATTTTTTTAAAGCAATTATTACATCTTTACATTTTCACTTCATTTTTTTTAACCGTGTGGATTCTTCAGAATGCCAGCTAACATAGCATTTCTTGACTCAAAACGCTTCTGGATCTGAGGACGCCGTGAAGGAAATCCTCATGCTTCCAAAAGGAAACACTGCCACGGGCTTCAGTGCCCGAAGACGTTGAGCAAAGGACATCAGCTCACAGTGCATACAACACCTTGAAAAATCCTGCAGCATTTCAAAACGAGTCGCTCACCTGTTACTTCCAGTTTGTCACCAGTGACTTCAGCCTTCAGATAAATCCTTCCCCTTTTCTCAGTGTGATCCATGCCACAGAGGCTCGGGACGTTTATCACGCATTGCTTATGCACATTCATATCACAAGCTGTGGATATAGAAGCGTTTCAGACAGCTGTGAGAAACTAATAATGCGATCCCACAGCAAACACTGAGCAGTGCAAAGTTAAGATTACTATGTCTAATTGCTGGCAACGTTTGCAGATTACAGACAAATGTTTTTTGACTGACCAACATGGCCAGTTTCCATCCTGCAATACATTTTGTGGATAGTGAATGAAACACTGAAGAAAATAATCCACTTCAGACACTTAAATATATTAATGAAGTGCAAGAAAAAAAGTAATAACAGAATAAAGACTTGCTGGGAATATGCCTGACAAAACAGAGCACTTCTGCCAGCAGCAGCCATGAAGGGATTATAGGTTCAAGCCAGTTATTAGAATTTGGTGCAGTAGACTTCCAAGACGAATGAAACACAAGGGAAATATTGGATCTTGGCTGCCACGTAAACTGAAATGTCAGTTTTCAACTGCGTGTTCATCCACCCACTCCTGAAACAGGTTTCCTCAAAAGCAACAGCAAATGCACTCCTCTCATATCAAAGTCCATGCAGCCCTTTCGCAGCAACAGAAGTGGCTTTCATTAGATTATTATTATTCGACTGAAATATCCACTTGAAATACAACAGTCCTATAAATAGCTGACATTTGAAATGGTATTTTCCGCTGACAAGAAGAAGTTGTTATGAGGTGTTTCCATGTGCTTTTAAAAACACAGTTTGGTAACAAAGCAAAAGTGAACTTACTGTCGCATTTCATCCCTTGGTGTAGGAGCCCATAAAGAAGGGACCCACAGTGGTCACAGAAAGTTGGGCTCCCATAGGTGTGGATCTTAAATTTGTGCTTGCTCCTGGGGTCCTACAGGATAAACAAAAAGAGCCATGAGTCATAAGAAATAAGATCGGAATATCCTTAATGTACCACTTCAAATACTGAAAATCCTCCAACTCTACCAAAAAAATATATACCAGCATGTATCTTATTCATAAGCCTTACGAGGCGGTTGATATATTGGCCACAGTTTTAGTGCTCAGATCTTATATTTCTTTTGCTTTGGTTTTGTCAGAAAGAACATGTCAGTTTGGTGAGCTGAGGCTTGTTCCTATGATTCATCTACACTAAAACTGCCATTTACTGACTGTACGTAAACATAAAACACAACGACGGCATTCCTCCTGTGGCTGGACTGCCATCTATCATCTGTTTATTTACAATCTATCATCACCGCTCCTCAATGACGACACAAAATACGGCAGAAGAGAAGCAGCAGTTTGTTAAGGGGCTAATCTGAAATGCAATAAAATGACTGTAAAACCAGGATGTTTAAGATGGGATCGTCTTGAAATGCTGCAAATTTATCACTTGCATTATTGCAGATGAAAGTGAGCAAATTCTAACTTGGCACATAGTAAATATTTTACAGAGACTGCTATTCCTGTCTGATTTTCCAGCAGAGAAATTTATAGTGAGGACATTTTAAGGCCACTGGCAGCTTGGAAATGGTTTCTAATTTAGGCTAGTGAAATGGAATGCACTCAAATCCCTTAAAAACAAACACTGCAGATAGGTTCAAATCCATTTGCTGTCCCTCCAAGGGAAGAGGTCCCCTTCAGAGAACTGAGAGTGCGTATTTGGACATCCTTCAGCACTGCCTCCACCCCCACCTGCATGGTTTGACACGAATTTGGGACACAATTTAGCCCCGTATTTCAGTCAAAGCTGTTGCAGCAGAACCTTCATCAGATCTGGGAAGAGCTGCAGTTCTTTTTCATTGAGAAAAATACAACCAAGCTTGAAATCAGTCTTTGCAAACATTCTTTTCTCCTTTGGGTTTTCACAGCCTCGTGCATTGGCAGGGAATGGAAGGGATGCAATACTGGTCTTTCACGCATTCAAACATCCCAACAAATACAACTGCACAATCAGGACTCAGAGAGTTTTCTTCTGCTTACAGTTTATATTGGTATTAATACAGTTTCACGGTAGAAAAGAATCATTGAATTGTCCTCAAAACCAAATTAAGCGAGCAACTTGCCAAGCAAAGCTTTCAGGATGAATCAAAAGAAAGTACACATTATACAAATGGAAAAGATGCCAACTCTCTCCTCAGAAACATAAGGCCCTTCTGCTATGAGCGTTTTCTCAAGAAATCAAGAAATCTGGGAACTCCCAACAGTAATTTGATTGAACATATGACTATGAAAAGGCAAAATCTTGCCTTCATAATGTAGTTGTTTGCCATGTGATACTTTGTGAAGGTTTTCTGTTTGCTTGCTTTGGTAAGCAACTGATTCTAAGCTTTAACACAAACCTATAAGCAGTAGTTGTCAGGGCACACATAGAGTATGGCTGCTATCCAGGTAATCAGTACAGACCTTCCATCAAGAATTCAAACTGACACTGGATTTCAAGAGCTCTCACAGCCTGAGGTACGAAATGCAAACTGCTAACAGCCACATTTATGTTGGAAACGTAGGTAACCTAAATGGAGTGGCATTCAAAATGCTCCAGAGAACATCTCCTTCATTATTTATTAGCAATATAGTTGATGGGTATGGGGTCATGGGAACGTTGTCTTAGTAAATGGTTATCTGATGACCTGACTCCAGCCTTATATATGCCTGTTAAAACAATTTGAAGCACATTTTCAAATGAAATTGTGCCTTAATTTTGTGTTTACAAACAAAACTCATTGGGAACTTGTTGCCTTTCGAACATATATCCTTACACATTATTTTTGTTAGCACATCTGTTGCTAAGAAGGACACAAATCACAGCTTCCAATGATGCTGAAGAAGGAGATCTTTATAGTTCTGTTTAATATCTGACATAAGTGGCATTTATGAGTATAATGTAATGATATAGAGGGAAAAGATGTGTGTATATGATGTGCTTTTCAGAGCAAGTATGATATGACTATGATACCTTATTATCCTCTACACACAAAATCACTTCTTTCAAGCACAGCACAGAAAGTCAGAGGACAAAGAAGAAGTGAAACTACTGCTGAAATGGAATCCTTGCACGGAGGAAACCCAGCTATTGAAGCCTCTTTCACAGAAGTAAACGATAAAACATCCAGAACATTCTAAAGGCTAACAAATAAGAGAGGAAACTCTACATCAGTATTTCATCCTGTTTTCTGTTCCAAGCCCGTGCACTTGCTTTAATTTTGGTAAATTTAAGAATACCGAACATCAAATTGTTCTTCTGTATAAGCAAGTCTGAGAACGAACACAGAAAGCTGAGAGGTGCCTATGCACCCAGCCCAGGTGATAAAGCACTCACGCTGTTCCCTGTACCAACATGGGCTTCTCATGTCCACACATTACACTTTAATTGTAAGTCATATTAGCAATAATAATTATTTTGACACCGCCACTTAATTGCTTATATTATTAGCTGCAATTATCACTTGCTAATTGTTAATACAGTGCAACGCTTCCAAATATTAAGTACGCATTCAGTGCATAATTGAGGAAATAACACAGCTTTTTGCCAGTGCTGCTCAGCAGAGGTAAACCATTGGGCCAGAGGTAAGATCCTGCAGATTTTTTTTCCCAAATATCTCCTTTTAATCAATGTAAACTTTAAATCATTCCCAAAGTGTTGCTGGCAGTCATATTTCATAGTAAACATGGGGAGCCAAGCCAGGATATGACAGATGAACTGCCAAATAATGGCTGCTATTTGCAAGAGAATTGAACTTTGCACTAAACTTGGCGTAGATTAATTGCGAAACTCCAAAGGGAAAACCCACTTCTGTTTCCAAAATCCATCAAAATTAAGGAAGTGGCAATTGGAAAAGCATTACCACTGCATTCGCTAAGCAGTAATGAATGACAGGCTATATTAAAACCGCAGTTATTCTCATGCTGGAAAGTGAATTTTTTGCTTTTCTTAGGGCAATTCCAACTTTCTGTAAGGAGAATTGGCTGCAACGTATTACAATTAAATTGGAAAGGACTGGCTTCAAAGCTAAGATTCGCTTCTGGAGAGGCGGGCGCCCATGGCAATAGGGCGTATGCAGAGTGATACCTTGAGAAAGGAACCCCAAAATTCGAGCAGCAACTCAGAAATTGGCCCATGCCCCCATATGTGTGCAGGAGTGCCTTCCCCAGGCAGACCCCTTCAGCCCTGCCCCGGCTCACAGCTGTTGCTCCAGCAGAGAGAAGCAGAATTGCATGGCAGTGTCGTACCACGCTGCCCTCCTGCAGCAGTGCCACCACTTCTTGGCCAGAAACCACTCCATCGTTTTTCTGCATCAAAGATGGGAGTGGGAAATAATTGAAACCAGCTGCAAATGTCAAACTGTGCTTCAGCACATTACAAAACAGCTTATGGGCATGATACTGACAAATTCCTTTTAAAACCTCCCTTTTGATCAGCAATTTATTCCCACTGATAGCAAACTAAACTCACTGTAATTTTGCAGGCATTAAATCATTGCTTTGCTTTTCAGCATAAAACATACAAAAAGCCTCAGGTGAGGCTGCAGCCGTGGGCATTTTATAGGCACTGTATTATGACTTACTGACGTCCTTTCATAGCAGGGGACTCCAAAGTTTTGCTGCATCACCATAACTATGTCTTCAAGACCAACTCTGACGCTGATTCTGTGGCTCTATGCTGCTACAGCCCTATTGTCATAATTGAGCATCTTCTGGCTGACATGGATTTTTCAGAAGGCATTTCAATCAACATCACACAGACTAAAAAAGATAAAATCCTGAATGCCAGTGGCACAAATGGAGGCTCTACCTGGCTGAATCGCTACCAAGGACAGAAGGGGAGATGTATTAAGGATATGCCCTGGAAGCACGGGCTGCTCTACCCACAGTGATCTCAGACATCTCCTGTTGGAACAGGAACACCAAATCCTGCATCCTCCCTCATCCCCCCAGGAAGCAACACTGCTCCAACGTGCTGAGCCCACCCCAATCTGCACCACTCCTATTTCGCTTAACAGAGCTCCAAGTTCCCCAAGTGACTACCAAGTTAATAAAACATATCTGAGAAGGAGCCGGTGTGTTTCCTCTGGGGGAAACAAATCCCACGCTCATCCCACACCATCCTCAGGCAAACTTGTGTTTCGTTTGAGAAGGTTTTCAGGCTTCAGCTCTCTGGAGCACCTTCTGACAGTGACTGCAATACCCAGCAGTGACTGCAATACCCACAGCACGCAGACACTGAGAGCTTCCCCACGCTTCAAATATGACTGAAAGGCAGTGTTTTCAGTGCTCCCTTGGAAATCACACTAAATTATTACTTTTAATTAAAAGAAACAAGCGGTCATCAAATCAACTGATTTTGATGGCTGCCTTTTGTTCCTATCCTTCTGGCATGGAAATGTTTTAGGATGGACTAGAGATGATGGTGATCTGGATTCAAAAGGAGTGCTGGCAAGACACAGCTGCATCTGCCTCAGAAGTAATCTGTTATTTATTCACTGTATTCATGCACTTAATATTGAACACACACCCTTTTAAACATGTGGTACACCTTTACACTTTGATCACTTCTCACAATGTATAGTTCCACGTTGATCAGATGGGGGATGCAATCTTAACAAATCCCCCTGCTGAACTGATTCATATTAGAATTAACGATGCAGTTTCTGTGCTTTCCAATGGTGCTGAGATGCAGTTACGTGGAGTGCCTCACTAATGTGATAAAGGACTTAACACGAAGCAGGAATGTTGATGTCATTTGACTGTGGGACATCAGGTTGCATGCCAACTCCATTAATACATTTATGTATAATATCTTCTCATCGGGTTTTAAAAATTCCCCTATTTGCTAACTTGCTCATCCCAGAGCTGATACGATTTCCATTTTTTCCCCAGTATCCCCGGCTGGAGCTCACATTATCCTTCTTTCACTAATTTAAACAGAAAATGAAATGAGATAAAGGCTGAAAACCAACCCGACCTGAAATCCGTTGGTTTGTCTGTAAACGCAGTGACCCCCGGAGCAGAGGCATCAGGTCAAAGAGCTCAACATCTGCTGTAGCTTGCACGCTACTCATGCAGGCAAGCAAAACACATTTATCCAAGAAATAATCAGAATTAAGGCAGGAGAGAGTGGGAGTGACTCCAAGCACATTTTTTTCAGAAGCCATCACAGATGTCCACATCTTTTTTGCTCTGTTAAGACTCCAAAAAGTGGCTTAAAAGTCCTTATTCAGCTGCTAAGCCCTTGAGCTGCTCTGATACATATGGCACCGACTCATGACCAGTTTGCATTTCCCACACTTCCTCCTAGTGCAGAATTCTGTTTTCCCCTATAAATTGTGAATGGTGCCAGCAGAGCCCACCACCCCTTGCCCATCCTCACCAAACCCCACCTACCTACAGAGGATGCTGGCATCCCCCCCCTGCTCTCAGCAGCACCCACATGCTTCAGTGCTCCCAAAGCATTTCATGTCTGGATGCGTTGCTGCAGGGCAGGAAGGTTTACTCCACACATAGATCAGCTCATGGCCAAGATCCTAAATGTGAAGCCACTAACTTCTGTGCTGGAGGAGAGCATTTCCTGAGCAGGAAAAGCAAAATCCAAGGAGCAATGTGTCATCCTCAGTGTTCTCCAGAGACACAAATGCCATTAACAGTGGAGGGGTTTGACCCAGGCACACGTTGGTCCCAAACCTACACCTGGATGTGGAAATGTGGCTTCCATTCCTCACCCCATCCCGGTAGGGAATGAGGCACGGAGTCCCTGAATGGTCTTTTGAATTGTATAACCACTGAAACACTATTTATTTATGCCTTGAACAGATGTTTTTCCATATGTCTAAATAACCCTTCTTCAGAAAAGCAATTCAAGCACATTAAATTTAGTAGACCAAGGAATATAGAGACATTAGACTCGTTGGTATTTATAGAGCATGCGGTATGTTTTCTATAGCAAAGTCAGAATGTTCTCTTCTGAAAAAGTCAGTAGTCCCAACTAAAGCAAAAAGCCTACGAAGGCTGACTGTACAAATGCTGTGACACAGCTTTTGTCCTCAGTGCTGCCCTTGCAGCGGCACACAGCATTGACACACAGCAGTGTAGCAGTCACCATATATCCGTGGATGTAAAAATTCAGAAAACAATACTAAAACTGTAAAAAAAAGTTATCAGAGCACAATAAACCTGGAAAAGAAGGGCGAGCTTTTAGCACAGCCTCTTGATTCCCAGCTACACAGCAGCATTACTCGCGACTTAGAACTCAAACTCAACTTGTGGAGGAAAATGCCTCATTGTGACCATGGACAAAGCCCAGCTGGATGAAAACCAGGAGCTGACACAAACCTGCAGTCCCCTGGGCTGTGTTCGGCCTTTGTGTGGTTTGCTAACCAAGCCCAGCAAGGCAGCAGGGCTGAGAGCAGCGGAGCAGCGAGATGTTGGCAGCCCAGCAGCATCAGGGGAGGGCCTGCAGCAGGCAGCAATGCTCCGTGATATCACCTATAAATATTTAATATCTGGCAATTAACTCGGCGCTGTTCAAAGCAGAAGGAAACGATGGAGATGCACAAAGACCTCCCCAAGCCTTTTAGGAACACGGCAGCATCGCTTGCTGGCTGCATCTTTTGAGTTTGCCCATCCCGAGAGCGTTCCACAGACACCACTTTGAGAAAGCAGCACCCCTCCTGCTCCTTCTCCAAGGAAGGCCTTTTTCTGAAGGCTGCTGATGCTGAAGGAGCTCCCCAGATCTCACGCCATTGCTTCCAAAGCGGCTGAGCGCTTCCAAAGAAGGAAGGCAAGCTCGGCCTGCTGCTTCTGATTTCTCAGAAATCACTTGTGAGGAGGAACATTCCCCCGTGAGGCCTCGGGCTGAAGGCTGCATAGCTCTGGGAAGCACTGCAGTGAGTGGGGATGTCACCAGATGCGCTGCAACCTCCCATTAATGGGCAACATAAGGCACAAACCAAGGAGAAACTTCCACAGATGCGCGGCACATCTCAGCAGCTCTGCCCCTTGCTCTCCTTACGTTCCTACAAGCAAAGCCCTTCTGCACACTTCTCCCTTTACTTCTGTTTGGCATTGATCCCCCAGCCAGTGCAAATTAACCACATCCTAAATGCTGCCATGCATTGCTTATGAACTTCATTGCCTTGAGCGCTATGGGGTCAATTTTATACAGAAAGCGCAGATTCAGGAGCATCAGACAAAAAGTGAAGAAGGAGAAATGAACAAATAACTTTCTCTTCAGTGAGGGAAAGCGTTTCCATGCTGGCTGTCCTGTTTCACAGCACTCAGGGCAAATG
>PPHD01027375.1:0-11189 GCA_002909625.1 Bambusicola thoracicus
CTTCAGCCTCTCCTCATAGAGCTGATTTTCCAAGGCCTTCACCAGCCTCGTTGCCCTTCTCTGGACCTGCTCCAGCACCTCCATGTCCTTTTTGTACTGAGGTGCCCAAAACTGAACACAGTACTCAAGGTGAGGCCTCACCAATGCCAAGTACATGGGCAGGATGACTTCCCTAGTCCTGCTCACCACACCGTTCCTGATACAGGCCAGGATGCCATTGGCCTTCTTGGCCACCTGGGCACACTGCTGGCTCATGTTCAGCCGACTATCCAACAGTACCCCAAGGTCCCTCTCCATCAGGCAGCTTTCCAGCCACACCTCCCCAAGCCTGTAGGGTTGCTTGGGGTTGTTATGACCAAAATGCAGGACTCGGCACTTGGCCCTATTGAAACTCATGCCATTAACCTCGGCCCAGAATCACTCTGACAATCCCATAGGATACCTCGTTCCTCCTGCCGACAACTGAAGTATTTCTTCTCAGCCTGGTCCCACCTTGGCATTCACTAGTCAACCTGGCATGGCTTCCCTCCAACTCTCGGGAGTCCATTGCATCACCCTAAGTTTTGCTTCTCTCAGTTTCATCTCATTACTTCTTCCACTTAAAACACCCCAAGGTAAATCATATGTATAGGGCATGTATTTCTGCAGTGACGTGCTGCTGTAGCCATGCTGTCCCTCACCCTTGGCATACTCAAGGCACTGCTTTCAGCTGACCTCTGCACCTCCGCCCTGGCACACCTCAGCCCAGCTCCAGGTGGGAAGGTGCCCAGAGCACCACTCATTCTCCAACACCTACAGGCCTGCAGCACCAGCACGTCCACATTTCAGGACAGAAAGGACATGTCCACCAGCATTCACAGTTCTACTTCAGAAGTTCTTCATTCAGAAGTTTGGGTATCTTGCTTTGTCTGCAGGCTCATGGAAGTACTTGCTAGAGAAATATCCTCTCACTTCTTTCACTAAGGTTACAGGAAATCCACAGAAGAAAACCTTTAGAAGGCACAAGCCTAAAGAGAACTTTGTGTCCCCTCCTTCAGATCAGACAAAACAAAACACATCACCCTGAATGAGTACAGCACTGTGCTTCAGGACTTGCAGGAGAGGAGGAACCTGGTGCAGGGAACAATCCCATCTGGACAGAATTTCATTTAGAGCAAAATTGAACCAGGGTGACGCAGTGAGAATAAATTCTGAAGTTAAATTTCATTGGAACAGAGTGAGTCAATTATTCACTGCAAAAGAAAAAGTTGTTCTGAACTGTTACTTTACATTATATTCCTAATTATAAGAGGAAGGAAACACATAATTGGAATGAAACCCTTTTGATTTATTGAACCAGAACATTTTGACTAATTCAAAATAGCATGTCCTAGAAATGTGTTTTTCACAGGCAATTTCAACTTGGTGCTTTTGTTCCAATTCAGAACAAATCTCTACAATGTGAAAGCACAGATTTCCCAGTAAAATGGAAAGATGATGTATGAGAAAAGCAAGAAGCTCGCACAGCACTGGTGGTAATATTAAGCTCAGCTCCCCCTCTAGCAACTTCTGAGTAGCTTTAGGACCTGCACTGGATGCAGGAAGAAACAGGATATTAGTGAATATGCAGAAGACAGAGAGGAAATATGGTGCTCTTCCTCAGTATAGATACATCATCAGCTATGTGTATAGGGATGCATAGCAACACTTGAGGAAACTGGGTGAGACTCAAACTTCATTTAATGTGGCTGTCAAAGCACACCTCATGGATCACGGAATCCTCATTGATCCCACCACTAGACTGAGGCACAGCTCTGCTACAGAGATCTCGAAGCAGAGGTCCTGCAGCCAGACTCGGATGGTTACTGTCAGCCATGCCATAGGGCTCTGCTGAAGGACACAGAAGGTGATGCTGACCTCTGAAGAGCAAACACTAATCAGAACACTCCCTAGCCATGCTGAGCCAACCATGCAAATGCAGGGGCTCCGTGGGTAAACCTGAGCTACAGGAGGTGAACCCATGGCCAGCTTCCACCTCGTGGGCCAGAATTCAAGCCTTGGTTGTGCTGCAGAAACAGAGGAGTTATTCCAGGGCTTTCTGGGCTCCTCCCTATGCTTCCAGACCCCATTCCCACTGCACAGCACAGAGCTGGGGAGGTGATACATTTCCATCCCTCTTATTGTTTGTACTGAAAGGGAAAACATGACCGGGCTATCGAGTGGTTAACTACACAACTGCTACCTAATGATCCTAATTTGCATGATTTTAATAATTATGAGTAAAACCAAACTGTTAAGTTGCACTTTCTGCTTCAGCAAAACCGAGCTATAATTGTGTAGAGAATAATTTTATGGGTGAAGTGTGCCCTATATTATAAGAGATTAGAATAAAGTGCTCTAATATTCAATGTCTTAGCAGGTGCAGGCACTTACCTGGGCAATTAAAATCTTTTTAATATACAAATCACAGCCAATGAGACTATTGGCATGACAAACTGGATCCTTCTGAACATATTGTGTTTGTCTAAAATAGATTTTTGTTTGCTAGCAATAATTTCTCTAACTTCTGTTTGAAAGAGGATATGAGTGATGCGGACTAATATGCAGAAGATTCTTAAAATGCTTGTATTATATCACTGCTGTAAAAGTATCTACATGTCCCTTCCTTTCTGTAATACATGCCCTCTGATTAATATATCCTTTTATAAATATACCACATATAACAATTGACCTATTTCAATCTTATATTTCCTGGGGAGTACTGGGCTGGGGTGAATAGAATTTGGCCTTGAATTAACAAGGAGATCATGAAAAGCATATGAAATTTTCTTTAATTGATTGATTCATTAAGTTCATTAAATGCCCTCCTTTGTGCTCAGAGTATTCTGTAAATGTGGGAAGGTAAAATAGGTGCGATGTCTCCTGTGAAATTCATGGGAAAATATTTTCCAGTTATCCCTGAGCAAGAAAAAGAAAACAGGACTCCACCAACACCCAGACCTGCACATAAAGGCATCCAGTATTACAGTTTCGCATCTTTGCTTCCATTTGAAATGCCATGATTTTGAACCTAAACACCTGAAATTTCAAAAAGAGTGAAGGCAGAGACACATGGATTACCACCTGGGGCCCCCAGCTCTCCCTCACACCCAGAAAATCACTTCCCAGCATTTTCTGCTCCAAACATAGACCTCTCTCAAGGCAGGGCAAGCACTGTTGGCAGCCTCCCCATACCTGGGCATCACCCCCGGACAGCTGTCTCCAGGGAAAGGGATAGTGGGATGTGCTGCATCGCCTGCGTCTGTATCTGCAGCCATGGGGATGTGCCAGCCCCATTCTGGCTGCACCAGGGAGCATTTTGCCTTCCCAGGGGAGCCGGTGGTTTCTACACAGCTCTGTGTAGAAATGGGCTGCAAATACTCTGTGCTCAGGGCATCATTTGGCCACCCCAAGGCCCCACAGAACCCTGCAAGTCCAGGCCTCCCACATCACTGTCCCCGGAGCTGTTCGAGAATCTTGAAGATGTGGCACTGAGGGACACGGTTTAGTGGTCATGGTGAGGACAAGCTTATGATTAGACTTGATGATAGTACTTTTCCAACCTTAATGACTCTATTCCTCTGCTTTAGGCTTGCTCTTGTTAAATGACGAACATGAGGAAAATCCCTGAAGTTACCAAGTGCCTCAATTAAAAGCAAAATAATAATAACACAAGTTCCAAGCCTCTCTGCTTCTGCCGTGGAAGCAATTAAAACTGAGCTTTGCTTCATACTTAAGCTCCTCCTTAGGTCCTTCAACATCCAGACACGCCGGCATGCCTAGGACCAACATTTTTCTTCACCGTTTCTAAGTTTGCTGGAAATCACACCTCTGCAGCTGCTTTACATACTTTTTGCATCCTCATTTCTCAGCCAGAAGTCTTTCACTATAAAACCACTTGTTAATTATTTGGATATTTGTGCTCAAGTCAGCAGACAATTAAGTCTCTGCCTAATATTGCACATGTGCTGTGGTTGCAGGGGACCGTGTAAAGATAAGCATGTTCCTATGCACTGTGCTGAATTACCCGCAGAAGCTGTCCTTAAACAAACTGCTTTTATGCAAGTGCAGAATTGCCTTTGGATAGGAAAGCAGAGAACAGGCAGGTATTTACCAAGTTGCTTAAACAACCTGTGAAAGGAATATATTATTTTTAACAAAAATGCTCAACATTTGGCTGAGATACCTGGAATAACAATGGAATGGAACAATAAACAAGAAGTATTTTTGTAACTTACTTTGATGAAACTCAGTTTGAATCTTAGTTTCACCTGTGGCACCACCCTTCAGAAAGCTGGCCACTGGCACATCACTGCCTCCTTCCATAGCATGAGCACAGAGTGCCAAGCGCTGCAAGATACAAGCACACGGCTAGCGTGGCTTCTCCACCATGCTGCCCTACAGGAAAGCCATTTGCAGAAGGAACCTGTGGCCAAACATAGCAGCACAAGGCATGCCATCCCACAAAGAGCTGAATCACAGAATTACAGGGGTTGGAAGGGACCTCAAGAGATTCCCCGAGTCCAACCTCATGCTAAAGCAGACACCCTGCAGTAGGTTGCACAGGTAGACATCCAGATAGGTCTTGAATATCTCCATAGAAGGAGACACTGCAGCATCTCTGGGCAACCTGTTCCACTGCTCTGCTTCCACACATTTGTATTGAACTTCCTACTGTAATGTAATAGAAAGCACAGCAATGACAACAGAGCAGCAAGGTCCTAGGCTTTAGCACATGAGGATTTTCTCAAATGCAACGGGCACAAAAATAAAGGAAAGGAGCTGCTTACCTTCAGAAGGCCTCAGGTGTGCAGGGATGTCCAGATAAGGTACCCTTGCCTCCACTGCCAACCCTTACATGAGGTCTGGGAAGGGGCGCATCCTGGCTCCAGCCCGCAGGAATGCATTTTTCAATTGCATGCACCTGAGCTCCCCTGGGTTGGCCCTGCCTCGCCGCCTGGTGCTCAATCACAGTTCCAAGCTGTGACATAGCATTTCTGCTACACCTACATTCAAGTTTTAGGCTGCTGCTCCTTGTCCTCTCGCTACACACCCCTGAGAAGAGCCTGCCCTCATCCATTTGCCTCCCACCTCCCTTTAGATATTTATATACATTCATCAATTCCCTCCTCAGGCTTCTTTTCCCCAGGCTGAACAGGCCCAGGTTCCTCAGTGACACGAAACAAGAGTGGAAGCAAACCGGAAGAATATCGCATTTCCAACCATAAGGCAGGCCTTTCTGTGAGACACTCAGAAGCGTTCTAAGGAGCTCTGTTCCCCAGCCCCACCACCAGACACACACATTCCCCACGAGGCCCTGCTGTCGGGCAGCAGCAGTGCTCTTATGGACTAGGAACCGCTCCAGAGGAGACTCGTGGAGGAGGGCGCCTATGGAGCCCCATGGCCGGGTCCTGCTGCCCTGCCCGGGGGCTCCAGCAGCAGCTCGCGGCGGCCCCCACCTCCACCGCCCGCCGGCTGCCTGACCTCGCGGCGCTGGTGATGCATTGTCCCGTCACCCTTGCCGTTTACAGCAAAAAAGCTATTTAGCCGGTGCCTGCAACCCTTCAGCTCGCAGTGCCTTGACAGCAGAGGTTATAGGGAAAAAAAAAAAAAAAAAGGAGAGAGAGAGAGAGAAAGAAAGAACAATGTGCAATCGGCACTGCATTAGAGATGGAAAAAGTACTTAAAGCCTGCAACATTCATCAAGGCTGAATACATAAATGCCACATTTTGAATAAGCCAAGCAAAAGACAATGACAAAGGAAAGGCGCGTTGCTTCAGGAATCTCTATCATTTTCATTTGCTGCTGTCAGGAACCTGTTTTTTGCCTCTCACTCTATCAGCCATTATAGCATTAATGAAGTAACCTCACATAGTTATTGACTGGCTTGTCAGAGTCCCTGCCTGATCCCTTAATAGAAACCATTGGTCTTCAGTTAAAAATGGGGTGAGCTGGGAGGTGCTGTGGGCATGTGCTGAATTTCAAGTGCACTCCTGAGGTTATCAAAAGCCATGAAATGCAAATTATTATATTTTTTAAACACACAGATTTCATGCAACTGAGCATATAAAATTGACTAATACTGTACTTTATGCATTCCTAATAATGTTTCCAAATATGCTCTGCATATGATCTTTCCCCAGAAAGTTGTGGGTGGTATTTGAATAAGCAGAATGGGCCTAGTTTTATTTCATGAATAAAGTAGTTTCCTGAATGTTGCAAGTCTCCGTTCTTTCTAATATAAAGTAATGTTTATGCACTGTCTGTTCAAACAACACGGGTAATCCTTTGTCTGAATTTCTGTCTCAGATCAAAATCATTTTTCCTTCATCATCTTTTCTTTTCCCCTCCTTTCATAAAGTATCCTAAGCCCCAGCACTGGTACATTTTCACTTACTACAAGCTGAGGGCTGGCAGAGGGTCCAGAAATGTCTCCTCACAAAAGTAAAAGTACCCAAGGTGTAACCTGAAGTGTTGAGCTGCTGTTCCAAGCACCCCCATGCCACGGCGTACAGGATGCAGGAAAGAGCTGGCTGCTGGGCAGTGCCCACACATGTACAGTGCAGACACACTTTTGCACATCTGCTGGTTGAGGGTGAGGCAGGTGAGGGGTTTTCCAGCCTTGTGTTTGGTACAGGGAGAAGCTATGGGTGGCTCTGAAGAGGAGGAATCCTTCTCTGATGGTTTCCTTTATGGCTCTCAGCATCCCGTTCCTGAGCAGCACTGAGCGTCTCCACGTGCGGCGTTCCCAAATCCTGTGTTGCTGCTCGGCTAGCTCAGGCAGCTTGCTCAAGTCAACCCTTACCTACAGGTGAGGCTGTAAAGCTTTTCATCCACACAGATGGCCCCAGTGATCATACTTACTCCCTCATCTTCCTATTCAGTAAGGTCTCAGAGGTTCAGCGTTGCAGCTGATTTGGAAAACAGCAATGAGACGTCTCACGTCTCATCCAGCGTAGACAACAGTGGGAGAAAGAGCTGCTCAGCCAAAACTTATTTGAGATTGCTTAGACCTCCTGGGTACAGAAAACTGGGTTGGTGCTCTCTGAAGAACAGGCTCCCCTAATAATTGGAGTCTTTTCTTTTTTCTGATTGGGATGAAAATTCTCCAAGAAAACTCTCATGGCACTTCCACATCCCTGGTCTGAAATTAAGTGCATTTTTCCTAATGAATACTCTGTTTGTTGATTTAGTGACACTTTTTATGAGTCTGAGACATCATGAGATTCCCAGTTTTTTTCCTGTTCTCATCAGTTGTACTCAGGCTGTTTCGCTCCCCAGAAATGTACTCTACTTAATAATAGCTAAAAGACTTTAGCTTTAACAGGTTTCCAAACATGTTCTCGGCCCCATGCTGCAGGACAGAAGTGGCCACACCATGCACTCACCAAGTCACATGAGCAGCAGTGAAGTGGCACATCCCAGCCATGTTCTCACCTCACCATTGCCATCACCTGCATGTGCTCCATGTTCTCCCTGAGCACTGCTTCCGAAGGTGCAGCAACAGCACCTTCCCAAGAACCAACACTGGGCCGTGGGGCTCCTGCAAAGCATCTTAATTCAGCGCAGTGGGCAGGATGCACAACAGAGACAACGTGCCTGCAGTCTACTGAGGTCTGTAGGAGGTGGATCTTCCTCCTCGGAAAGGTCAGGCGCTGCTGTGACCATTTCTATTGCAGATGTTTATCATGGATTCTCCCAGAGCTCAGCATTCTGAGCGCTCCTGGACAAAAAACAAATCCAGAATGTCATCATCATGCAGTGCATACTCATCCTGGTTTGTTCCATATACATCAGGAAAAAAGCTAGTGACATAACACCACTTTTCAGAAGATTCAGGGGTCACGACCAACTAATTGTGACCACAAACCCTGTACTTTCCAGCAAAGATGAGAAAAAATTGGTGCTCATATTGTGGCCCAGTACAAAGCCCCAGCTGCCAGGAAGCAGTTCTTGTGGCTGCTCAGCTCCGCGCTCTGATGATGTCACGATGTGGCAGGAACACAGGCCAGGTACAGGGTGTGCAGCGCAGACCCCAGAGAATACCCCATGGAGCAGCAAGCAGCCTGCGAAGGGCACTGCTGCCCAGAGCCTGTCCATTGTGAGGTTCTACTTGTACTTAATGACTGCCGACAGGAATTGAACAATCACAAACGAGTTCTGGCTTTCCTGATAGTTAATATTGCTATCACAAAATTGTTAATAATTCTTAGACTCCGGTCTGAGGAGCAGCAGGAGTGTTGAGATCCCCAAGAAGATGCAACCCACGTGGCTCTTGCGTTGTGCTTTGCAGCTTTGTCCTTACTGCAAACGCACCTCCACTAGTGCCTGCCCCGGTCAGAGCCCAGAAATCCCTCCTAACTGATTGAAAGAAGCTCTGCTTTCTTTAAACACCCCAATCTTAGACCAAAGACAATCATGTGGGGACATGCTCTGCTCTCCCAGGAGCAGCATGCCCGGTATTTGTGCTGCAGCTGCCGCTGCAGGCAGTGTGCGGTGAGCACTGCTGCACTGAATGGAGAACTGAGATCATCCTAAAGGTTGCTAAATATCAGATTTGTGATTGCACTTGCTGTATGCAAACAGGCCCACTATTTTGTGTGTTTTGTTGAGTGCAGTATATTTGGCATGCAAAAGAAGTGTCTTCGGGGATTTCTGTTAAATAAGCAGTCTGGACGCATTGTGAGCAGCAAAGCAATTAGCATTCACCCAGCCCAGCAGGGCAGCAATTTAAACTTTTACAGGGAGTCAGAGTTCAGGATGCTGCCCTGCCATCAACTTTCCACATACAGAAGGGAAACAGACTGGAATATCCAAATGTTTCAAGCTACACTGGGTTAAGTGAAACTCCAACAGACACATTACTATGAGGATACTGCTTAATCCACCCCAGGATTTACCGCTGTTGTATGCTGGGCATGGAGGTCTTGGAGGGTCAGAATAGGGCTGCGCTCAGTGCAACTATTTCATACCACATTAAAAAGTTTCTGACCATACCTGTAATCCTCAGAATCATTACATCATTATGCAGAAGCACATACAAACACTGCACGCAGACAGAGCTGCGTTGCATCCTGCTCACAGCAATCCCATGGCACAGGGAGGGAGGAGGGAGGCAAAGCACTCTGCTGCATGCACTGTCCAGGAAACAGCAAGTTTGTGTTCAACAAAGCAAACAAACAGAGAAGTCAAAGGGGGTTGGAAAAAAAGCCCTCCTGCACAGGATTTATTTAACTCGAAGTGTATGGTGCCAGAGAAATGGAATTTTTTCACCTGTTAAGCAGTCCTTTTTACAAATATATGATGTGAGCACTGATTAGCACTCAGAGAGTGGAGTATGTTGGGGTGGATGTCTGGGCTCTTTGTACTGCTGCTGCTCATCCCTCGCTCCCCAGGCACAGCCCCTCCTGGGGCTGTCAGGAGGGACAGGGCTGCGGCCACTGTGGAGAGAAATGCTTTGCCCCACGTCGAGTAATCCTTTGGGGCTTTCAGCAAGGAACCAGCAACACACATTTATTTCCTTGCTCCCCCACCCCAGGCTGTCACTAACAGGAGAAGGCACAACTAGCTAGGAAGAGGAGATAAGAAGGAAACGTGTAGCAGCGCATCAGTGAGTAGATGATTCACACCCAGTAACAGCAAAACAAGCCGACAAGGAAGGAACTCTGGGTACCGCAGAGCTAAATATATTTTATTAACAAAAAAAGAAAAGGGAGGTATCAAACCATCATCTTGTTGCCTGGGGAAGTACTGTCATTGTTCTGCTGGCTTTTCTGAGTCAAAAGTGCTGGAAAGTTCATTGACGTTTGGCGGGCTCTTCTTGCTTCAGATAAATACATTCCCAAGCAAAAGGAAAAAGCACAAGGAAGCAGCATACCAAACTGTGGGCTCCTTGCAGTTTGTGCATTACCCACCTTTATGGGAGCATCACATTAGAAGAGAACACAAGTGCGTTGCTTGCAATACAAGTGTGGTCTGTGAGGTGCTTGCGGTGCAGTATGTACCAAGCAAAGCAAGTGTTGAATGCACAGCTCAGCCCCTTTCCCTCTGCTTTCATGGCACTCCCCATATCCCATCTCCATCATGCACAGAGATAAACTCTTACTCTTAAGTTTTCTTTTCCTGCCACTTGTTTTTTCTAATTGAAACCGCTCCTGAGTCCATTTATTATCTATTAAGGAAAGGTGTGTTATTTTCCAGGGTTGGAGTGGACACCTACAGCTGCAGCTTCATGGAGTAAATCACACTGCCTTGCTTTAGGATATGGGCAGGTTATCAACAGGGTCAGGAAAAGTATTTCTTTTACTGATAGAGTGTTGCATGATGATATCTGGGACAGTTTAAGCCTTCCTGGTAGCAGTGGTTTTTTTTTTTTGATCACCATTCAAGGATGAGATGCTTGCTTTGTTCTAGGGATTCCCATTTGGCACCTCAGGTGTGGGAACACTGCAATATCACCATGCCAGGCACAGGAGCAGAGCAGGGACACACTCACATCCCTCCTGCCATCAGCACGGGGGGGCTGCCCAGCACAAAAGGGCAAGTCCCACTATGCAGGGACCCC
The DNA here is from genome assembly GCA_002909625.1 of Bambusicola thoracicus. Classification (NCBI taxonomy): domain Eukaryota; kingdom Metazoa; phylum Chordata; class Aves; order Galliformes; family Phasianidae; genus Bambusicola; species Bambusicola thoracicus. The sequence continues at coordinate 10,584 of PPHD01027375.1, forward strand.
AGAAATAAGGCATGCGTGAGCACCTCACGTTTGGAGGGAGCTCCCTACATGCTGCAGGCACCCCCATTTCCAAGAGCACCAACTGCAGGCCTGTCTCAGGGCAGCACTCTCAGGCAGGGGACCATTAAACACCAGCTCCAGAGCAGGGGTCTATACTGCCAGTGAGGGGCCCATAAAGCCATTCCAAGTCGTATTTTTGCTTTTTTTAATTAAAAAAGCTTTAACTTTCCCCTCACCACTTCTGGACTGATCCAGAGAGGTAGTTATGCATAAGAGTAACCATTTTATATTGAATTTTGCATGCAACACAACTCACCAATTACAAGGCAGGGATGCAATTCTATGATTTATAATACATTATACTGTTAAGTAATATAACATTATAGATACAATTTGTACCTATCTCTCCATGGATTAGAGAGGTGGCACACGAAGAGTGGATCATTAAACAGCAGTGCAAGGCCAGGGGCCAAGCACTTCTGTTTAACAAGCTGCTCCAAGTACCACCTCTCTAATCCATGGAGAGACAGAATAAATTGTTCCTGTGTCTTGTTATAAATCATGTTCTTTTGGGTTTTCTCTCTTTTTTTAATTAAAAATAATAAT
>PPHD01027376.1:0-11189 GCA_002909625.1 Bambusicola thoracicus
AAAAAACAAAAAAACAAAACAAAAAAAAAAAACAGAATCAAAGTTGTTGAATTTTCTTATAAATCTTGTATCAATTTTTCTCCAGTTACTTAGATTTATACTCTGAAAAAAATATTCTTAAAACAATGCGACCATGTTTTGTAGAGATAATATATACGTATGACTTCTCCTGGATACTGATAGTATGCCTGCAGAAGAGCAATTTAGTTTTTGTTTTTCTCTACAAGTTCCTGTACAAATACCAACCAACAAGTGTAATCACTTTTAGAGCTGCCCTATATAACTTTTTTTTTCATCTCTGCCTTCACATTTATTTATTTTTTTTTAATTCTATCATCTGAAAACTGAAACCGTTCTATATGTTGAAAATTAAATACCTTATCCTACATATGGAGCTGGGTTCAGATCTAGTTGTGTATGCACACATCCTTTGTGTAAGAGTACAAAGTACAGTTAAAGGCTTCTATTAACCCACAATTATTGTTACAAAACAAGTCAGTGATTCTTGGAAAATAATTTGTGAACCGTGAATGAAAAGCCCCATTGAAGCTTGTCATTGCTTTTGGCGATAAAGAAATTCTCCTAATATGGCTATTTTATTAATGCTGTTGTATTTCAAAGTTCCTTAGCCACAGCTTACACAGTATTATCAAAGGAACATTTATTTCTTCATTTCACTTACTTTCTTTATCTTAAGTAAAGGTCAGAAGAGCTTCCTGGAGAGTTACTCTGGCAGAGGTCATAGAGTTTCAGACATATACATGGATATAATGTATGTAGCTGTGGGCTCTGCTAAACAGGAATGGAGATGAACATAACCAAAGCCATGGGGAAATTACTGGTGCAGAAGTGTCACGGTAGTGACTGTTTTCTCCAGGATCTAAACCTGCCTTCAAACTGTATTATAATTACTTACTATATATAATCTATAAGTCTGTACAGTGCACACCCTGTTACTGGCAGGAGACTGGCAGGAACATTTGGCTTTTTAATTTATTTATTTTTTATTTTATTCACTTACTGTATTTTATTTTTTTTGCTCGTTTGCTTTTTAACATGGGAGAGGATGGGTGAGTTTTCATTGCAAAATGTGCACCTGTGTAGGTTCTATTACAGCCAATTGAGCCAAAAAATAGCAATGGACACAAATGTTAAACCAGCAAAGGACGTCGTGGTCTCTTCCTATTCCAGAGGCAACTAAACTGTGGTCCACTGGCATTTTTTGGTGCATTTTATTTCTCTATCCTCATTTAAATTTTCCAAACAAAGTTCATTTATGGTGTTATGTACAGATAAGGGGGGAGGGGGAGGGAGTGTGAGTGTGGTTTGCAGAATATGTAAAGAAAACTGATGTGCTCTACTAAAACAACTATAACTCAGGAACAGTCTTAGTGATATGACACTTCACTTCTAGCTTCATTCCTTGCTGAAAGGGCTTTAGAGCTTGGTCTTGTGGTCTTAACTTGAAACTTGAAACACTGGAAGAAGTAAGAATATCAGAAAGGTCATAACAGTGTCAGTGCTGAGAAACTGTGGTTAAAATCTTCTTGCCTAGAAATCACTCTGTTAGTCAAATCTTGAAGCAAAGATGGGGAAGGTAGCAAAGGAGCTGATACTGCCAAGAACATGTAGTGTGTCCTGGCAGTGAGCAGGATTAAATGCCCCTTAACGTGCTGTGGGCTTTGCATTTCTTCACTGCAATAATGATTTTAACTAGTGAAACTTGACTGGTATTAGTAACTAAGGGAAACATTTAGTTTAGATTAGATATACAGTCCACTTTATCCACTTAAGGATTTAACTTCAAAGCTAACTTGTGTCCATGAATATTTCAAATATGAGTTGTTATTAAGCTTCAATCAGTTTTAAAAAAGCAAACATAATACATGTATTTATAGTTAGGTGTGGGCTCTATATGTTATGAGTGAGATCAACAGCTAGCATAACTTCATGTCATATTGTTGACGTTGCTGAGATTATTTCTACTAGCTAGGGATCCTGCTAGCTGAGCTTCTCCTTAATGCTTTAAACTTAAGTTTACTTATTTATTTTGTTACTCCATTATGCCTTTGGAAAGAGAAATGACATGCCTTCCTCGCAGAGAAACTTTAGGCATGTTTTCACTTCCAACCTTTCATTTTTCTCAGTGTCCAAAGACCTATCTTGTATTATCTTCTTACTATACAACTTTTATCCTTGAGTATGTATTACAAAGAACTGTTCTGTAGTTTAGCTTAGTGAGTAGAATGAAGAATAGGTAATAACCAGCCTGTTCTGCTGAACTTTGAAAAACAAATCACTGTTTAGGTTCTTGTAACCTTTTGCTTTCTGCAGCAACCAAACTTTGTGAGTTCTATGGGAGAAAAATGTGTATAAAAAGATGTTTTCAGCTTGTAATTACACAGGAAAAATTATGAAAATTACATATTAAATAGTGCAATTTTCTTACTCTTTCCTTTCATGTTTTTTCTTTAAAGAAATGCGAATTCCACTAAAAGATCTGTGTATGTTTTGCCTTTTCTGAATCCACTGCAGCCGCCAACCTGTTTGCTGTATTGTTGAGTGACTTCATGACTGTTCTTTTAGCAATTATGTCAAAAGTTTCATAAAGGAAAAATGTAGTCTGTTTCTCAAAAATTGTTATCTCATTCCTAAGACTTGGTTAAGCTGTTTTCTGTCTGTATAAAGTCTCTATTTACATGTCAAGAAGGATAACCTGTGTTAACTTCCTCAGATAAGGTTTCCTATTGTTGCCAGTCCATTTTCATATACTGAGGAGGAGCCAGATATTGAACTGGCTGGCATCAGTAGCAAAGCTTTCAGATATTGTAGAACTGCAAGGACGCTGGGATCTGGGAGTAAAAATGAATAAATGGTTCAGTTTGCTTGAAGTTAATAGCTGTTGAGGTGAAGATTGCTTGCTCACAGTGTTTGGATGATTTCTTTGACAGACACAAGAGGAAGTAGGTAGGATTTGCTGATGTCTAAAGGATGTAGCTGGCAGAGAAAACTTGGTATTGTCAACAGTACACTGATCTGTAATTTGACTTTGGCGCTATTGGTTATAAGCGGCGATTACCCTGCACCAAACCAGATTGTCTTGTGTCTTAATAGCATAATCATGTTTTGTTATTTTAAAATAATTTGTATTTATAGTGATCTGTTCTTCTAGGGCTGCTTTTTTTTCCTTCTTGTTTTGCCCTAAAATACAGGTTACCTATTTAAAATTCTTGATAAACTCTAGCTTTTTACTTTTTATTATTTAATTTTTGTTCATGAGGGTTTGTGCTGTGCTTCATGTTCTTGATCAGTGTCCTTCCTGCTCTTTCATTCTGTGTCTATATTATTTCCCTGACCATCACAGTCTTAACACTGCCAAGTGGTAAATGTTAATGTTAGACCGCAGCTGTTGACAATAAATGGGAAGGGCTGGCTGCAAAATCCCTTCTCCTCAATGTCTGATTAAATTTTAAGGTAGGAAAAAATAGTTTTTAGTAGTAAATTTGTTGCTGATCTTTCAAGACCTTTATTCTTTCTCCTCCTTTTTTTTTTTTTTTTTTTTTTTTCCTCCAGGTTTAGCAAAAGAGCTCTTTCAATGTAGATGCCAGGAGCCTTAAATTATTCAGGGATGTGCTTTTTAGATGCTCTGGCTTGCAATCTTTAAAAGCCTGTTAAAGAGATTCTTTACATAGGCTTCAGGTAGCTGTATTCTTCTGTCATTTTAACTAATGGCTTAGGATATTCCAAATGCAGTTTAAATGAGGAAAAGCTTTAATATTTATTTACATGTTTGCAGCATGCAAAATCATGTACAGCTTTTTCACACTATGAAGTGAAAAATGCTGTTTATTTTCTTTCTCTCTGTGACTTAAATTTCAAAAATGAATTATACCATCTGAAAGAGCACTTCGTATTTGCTTCAGTATAACAAGAGCTGGTGAGCAATTGGCAAAGGGTAATTTTCACATATTTTGACATATTTTGAGGGGAAAAGCACACAACTAGAACGGAGTAGAAAATACTAGAAAAAAATGTGAGTTCTGATGTGTCTACTGAAGTCAAAAGGAGATCTGTTTAATGGGTTTGTTTTTGTTTGTGCTATAGAATAGTTTGATTTTTCAGCTTCTAGGAAAAAAAAGTGGACTGAAAAAACTGTCAACATTTTTAACATGATGATTCAGTACATTGGCATCTGGTAGTCATATCTTGGTAGTGCACAATGTCCTAGAAATCGCAGTTGGTAGTGTTTTGGTTTTCTGTGTGTGGCAAGTTGCACACACCCTATGTGCTTTAAGGGTTTATTTTTTTCTGCTGTTTTTTCTTTAGAGGCTGTGGCTGGAATCACCTTCTCTGCAAGTAAAGTACTGCAGAATACAGTCTGACAAATATCCTGCAGTGTGATAGTAGTTCTTCTTGGTGCTCAGCTGGTAGTGCTTTCTGCTGCAGCTGTGCTTTGTTTCTTGCCACTCGACTTTAAAACTACTTCCTTTCATAGGTCAGACGTTGTCAAATACACATACATTTATTTATTTGTTTAAGACTATGCTCCGCTAAGAGATTCTTCTTAAAAGGCTGTGAGAGTTGCAGCGCTGTAAGTTTGCATGACCTTGGGCATGTTGCTTAACATCTCTGTTTCTCGGTTTGAAGTAGGTGCAGAAATGCATGTATCACTCTGCTGTGAGGTATACAGCTTTCCTAATTATCACTTATCTAGAGATCTCAAAAGCATTTCACAAAGAGAGTCCAATGCAATTGCTGTTGTAAGAGCTGGAGAAGTCAGACTGAGTTGATGCTGACTGCCTTATCTCCCTTCGTGGTTGCCTTAGATAGACTCACTTCTTTTATTGTGTCCCTGAGCACTTGCTTCCTTTGTTTAAAGCAGGACAAAACCTATTATCAGCCGTTAATTTCCCTTTCTCTCTCTCTCTCTCTCTTTTTTTTTTTTTTTAATTCAAAAGAAATTAGGAATTGGTGTCTTTTAGAAAACTTTGTGTACTTGTTTTGTGGTTGGTTGCTGGGTGTTAGCCTATGTTAACATGGGTTATGATTTTTTTTGCTACTTCTTCTGTAGGATTCTGCTGTTGTTGGGACCTGTTCCATAATCCCAAGATTTAATTCTTGAAAATGTTTTAGCAATATGCAAATGATGAACTCTAAGACCTTTAACTTGTGACCTTAAAGGGAGAGAATTTGTGGATTTGTCTTAGTTTTAATAACTAGTTTCTGTTTATTTGCTTTTATGCCTGTATTTTTTACCACTGTATTTCCAGCATTGAAGGAGCAAGGATTTAAGTTTTCCTGAATCATACTGGTAGCACCGCATCTGAAATTGTGCAAATATTCCTCAATAGCACTGAGGAACAAATGACAGGACAGCACTGAGCCTGTGGCTTTTGCATCTTGAAACTTTCAAAGCTGAAGCCGTTCCTTTCAGAGTTCTCTGCATGCTGTGATGGGAATTTTATTGTGAAGGGTACCACAGGCATCCCAACAATGATAGTGCAACCATGTTATTTAGATGTGGCTGAACTGCACTGGGTCACATGTGAACCTGGTGATCTCCAGTGTTGTTGTATGGAGGAGCCCAAGTAACTGGTTACTGTGGGACTTTTAACACTCTGCGTGTCCCCTAGCCTTCCACTCATGTGTTCCTGCCAGATCAAGCTGACTTTGTGCTCTTTCCTGAGAACCCCATCCTCATTTGCTGTTTTATTGCAGATTAAAGGCTTAGGTTGCATGTGGAGGTTATCTGCTAATGAATAAACTTCAGTCATCCTGTCCTGTGATAAATCTGTCTCCTAGATCAAAGATGAAGCGTGTAGACCTTTTTTCTTTCAAATGGTAATTTCTTAAGGCTGTCAGATCACTTCCTAAGGTCTGTTTACATAAAAACAAAAAGCATTACACATATTTTATTCAAAATGTTGAATTTTCAGTTTTGAAAAAACTTTCCATTTCCTCTCTAAGGAAGTTTCCCCTCGTCCTCTCCCAATAGGACTCTGTGAAGATCCCATCTGTGGAAATACAGGCAAGCTTGGTGCTGTAACTTGTAGTTGTGGCAGTATTTTCCTAACACAACAGTTATTTCTGTTTTAAAACAGATAGTTGTGTAGTTAATCTCATCAGGAGCATGTATATGTATTAAAGCAGCTGTTAAGCTCCAGTTGTATTAAGCAAAGTATGCAGAAATCTTTTTCTACCGTATTTTCACAGAGAAATCAAAATCAAACAAGGCAGATTGAAGGGGCTTCGTGATTGTTTGATACAAAATAGTCATCCTCCTTAAGCTGCTTTTCAGGCAGTGTTTTTGCAAAATGTTTTTTGTATTCCAAGAGCAGCCGAAATAATGATTTGAAAATCCACAAGCTCTAGGATGGTGTAAAATAAAGAGGTAGTCTGAAAGTGGAAGCCACTTCTGTTTTTTTCATGTGTTTCCTTTGGTAAAATGTATTTACAGTCTGTGTCATTTTTTTGTCTTGCTACCTCAGCAACTGAAGAGAGAAGTCTCTCCCACAGACTGCCATGAAGTTTTCACAGGCTGTAGCAGGAAAAAAAGGGAGGAGAGAGTGACAGTCCTCAAAACATCAATTAAGCACTGGAGAGTTTGTGGTGCATTTATGGCAAGCAGTAACAATTTTCTAGCTTCTGCAAATAGGAAAATATGCCCCTCAGTTTGGGTTCTCTGTCCTTTTGTTGTGGTCCTATGCACATCAGTGCTGAGATGTATTTGGAGGAGCCATTTGTAAGCTGATATATATGTATAAATAATGATATTTGTTAGACTAGCTGCTCAGTGTAGTAAGTAGACAAGCTTTTTGAGTTTTAGAACTGGTCAATGCTTTTTTTTTTTTTTAGAAATAAGCTAAAACTCATATAAACTTGTGAATGGAGAATGGGTTCCTTTTTTAAAGGCATGTGCTCCAATCTTTTTCCTGAGAAGGATTCTTTTCCTTTTACTTACTCTCCTTGATCTTCTTGTCTTTGATACATTACTCTTCCCCATTTCTGGATTACAGCTTGACCTTGGTTTGAGGTGAAAAGAAAAGTGAACTGTCTTGATGAAGGGTATCTTTATTCTTTTGTATCTATTTGTTCTGTAAGTTGAGGATTATGCGTGTTAGAAAAGAGTGAATCATTAGCAAATTTATTTTTGGTTGTCTTTTTTTTTTTTTTTTTTTTTCCCCGTGGCTGTTTATGAACTTATTCAGCAAGTGTGGCTGCCAGTAAGTTAATGTAGTAAAATATTTTTTAGCAATGACATTTACTGCGAAGTCCTGCAGTCAGTGAATAAGAAGGTTACTGACTGGCCAGGTTGTTGTCTTCAAATTTATATGTTATGAGTAGTATGAGTAGTTGAGGACATTTGACGATTTACATGTGCAGAAACAATTCCCAGTCTTACAAATTTGATCCTCTTTGAGCAAATGTTGTTTCTTTTTTTGCTTCTAATATATACCTTCAAAAAATAAACTGTTTATTTTTTTGTCTTACTTGAATATCTTCATGTGTGTAATATATATACTATGTGTAATATTTTCTTATTAACCCATCTGTAAAGACAATTTTACATGACCAAAGCACTAGTATAAATGGAGACAAAAGAGACTGTAAAAAAAAAAGTGCAAATATTCAGTAAAGACCAAATGTTTCAAATATTTGGGAGTAGAATTTATGAGCTAGATTTATACAAAGTGTATGCTCTGCAACTGTGTATCTGTGTTCTGTAAATAAGAAATATACATGCCATGTAATTTTCAGTCTTGCTGATTGCCTGAATGTATAAAGCAGTCATATAACATCAGGTAAAGTGGGTTTCTGAAAAAATACATAGTGTGTACAGTTGTGCTGCGTATTCCGTTGTGATTCCCCTATACAGTTAAGGATGTTTTAAGTAGTGGCAAAAGGCTTAAACATCTGTGCTGAAAATCAAAGCTGGATTGCAGGTGGTCAAAATTCCACCAGCTTCCAAAAGAGCACTTTGCTCTTTCGTCTTTCAATATCGAGCGACTTATTTAAGTCCTGACTTTATGTTCCCAGAGGTAACCACTTTTGTCAATGGCTTCTTTGTTTCCCTGTTGAATTAGTGATAAAAACTTGTGAGTTGAGTACTATTGCTGACTCATTTCAATGGCCTGCACCTTTTCCAGTGTGAATTTGGTAGTGAACTATTCGGTAGAGATGTAGGTTTCAGCCTCCCTTTTAAAAAGATTTAGGTTATTGATCATTAGAGCTGCCTTACTGATGAGCATTCTTGAAAATTTAGCATTCCAATGTGAAGGACACAGATACATTTGGAGTGGTGACAGTTTCCTTCTTCTATCACAGTAAAACAAAAATCCCATTAGCTACCCTGAGTTAGTGTGTACTTCTTTTATGAATGTGTACGTGTTCTTACTTCTAAAGGCAGACACAAATTCAAAATAATTTTCTTGAAATGCAGTTTTGTTCCTTATAGTGCCTATCACTGAGAGTTGCTAAAACAAAAACAAATGGTAAATAATCTTTTAAATTAGTTGTTTAGTTTATGCTAGAGAGCTATCTGTGTAGTCTGTTGGCTTTTCTTGCTTTCATGTAATGTTGAGTAGCTAACTGACGGACAGGCATGATTATCTTTAAAAATAATCTATTATTATGATGCTCATTTATTATGAGGATATTCCTATCTTACTAGGAAAGAAACTGATTTGCTGGTTATCAGCATCAGAAGGTAGACTTGTATGACTGAGATACCTTCAAACTAGAATCAACCTTCTAACACCTAAAGTCATTTAGGTTATGAACAAGTGTCAGAGCCTGGTATTAAATCCAGTTTCTTTTACTTAAAGTCCAGCTGCAGGTACAAGGCCAGCTGTCTTCTCATAGGTACTTTTCTTCATAATTCTTTATCTGTGCATCCTTTTAAAATCCAGACCTGAAAACCCTAAATTGCTAATTTACCTGAAGTGGAAATTGTATGTGTGTAAAACGCTGGGATATTATCTCACTTGGATATTTTAGTAATGGAAGTTATGTAGTACTTAGCCATTACCTCTTACAATTTAAATTAAATTTTGGAAATTGCTGCAAATGGAAATCCTGTCCTCAGAAAAGCACACAGACCCTGATTTAGTGGCCAGCTTTCTTCTCTTCCCATTTAACTTTATTGATAATTCCCAGGTAGGAATACAATTTAAGTTTTCTCCCAGGCCATTAAGACTTTCAAGTAGGATTCGCTTCCCCTTGCACCCTGCCTGGGAGCCCTTGGAGCCACACACATTATAAGTAAATGCAGAAATAAATGCTTCGATCTCCCAGGTCTGTAACACCACAAGCTAATGCAGGTGAATAGCAACCATGTTGCTCTGTGGGGTCCTGGAGGCTGCAGGTCCTGTATGGGGGGGGGATTAAAAAATTCTTCCGATTTTTTTTTTTTTTTTTTTTTCTTTTCCCCTCACAATTATCTTATGCTGCCCACAGGTTTTACACCAATTGCTACAGATCCCAGCTGGTCTAATTTTTATGAGGTTACTGCTTCCTCCTTCGGGGAGCCCTAAGCCTCTGTTTATTCTGGGGGCAGGCGATCTCTTCCTCCTGCCTCACCTACTCTCCTCAAACATCAAAGCTAGCCAGTTTGCTCCTCCTAACTTAATCCTCCCTCTCTCCCTCCCACCAACGTTCTGCAAATTTCCTTGTATTATTCTCAGAGTTACTCAGTATCTGGTATTTATCAGCACGTTAACTTTTGCCCTGGAGGTCCAGGCGGGAGCCCTCAGCCCATCAGGCAGTGCTTTCCCCAGGGCGCCCTGCGATGGAGCCTCGTGGAGTCAATGTCTGAAAGGAAAGGAGAGTACTGCACGGAGGGGACTGTATGCAGCAGTGTTCGTGACAGCATTTCTGTGAGACCCTGCGTTTGGAGGCTGAGAAACTGTCTGTAATTGCAGCTCTCACAAAACAAAACAAAAAAGACAACAACAAGACAACTTTCTGGACAATTCTTAACTAGGAGCTGAAATCTTCTGGGGGTAGAGGAGGAGAGGAGGTCAGCTGGCCAAAATCTTGTCAAATCAGCCCTTTGCTTGGGGGTAGAGGAGTACAGACAGTCTTCTGATCCCATAAGGCAGTTCAGTCAGTTAGCAGCTGCCCAAATCGACTATCAGTTTAGGCCTAAAGACCTATAGTGCCCTAGCAAAGTGTTTACCAGCAGCCTGTTAAAAAGTTTGCCTTGTAATTGCTCTTAGGGTTTGGGGAATAACTTAAGTTTGTACCGGTATTTTCTGAAAGCTTCTTTCCCCCACCTTCCTGCTTTCTCTAGCTGGGTGGATTGGCTTTTTATTTTTTATTTATTTATTTTTTGATAAGCAGAACGCATTTGCAGTTTCAATTTTCAACCTACACGGTCCTCTTAAATGAGAAGCCAAGTAGCTACAAATATCCAAATTATCTCAGTGGTGTCTTCAGTGCTGCCAGCATCAGAAAGCTGCAGGGGTACCCTCAGTAATTCTAATGAATATTTCAGAAATTGCAACTGTGCAACAAGCAAATGAGGGATATCTTGTGTGGAAAATGGGGATTTATAGCACTGAAACAGTTATTAAGCTACATGGGTACAACCTCTAATATTGCACCCTCTCTGCCACCCTGGCTAGGAACCCTGCAACTTCAAGAAAGCTGCATCCACTGTCTCATGGAGGATCCTGGCTTGGCTACCCATAAATAGCTAAACTAGCAAAAAATTTCCAGAGATCTCACAGACTCTGTGAGACACAGACACAGTGCTTTTAGAAAAGCATGTTTCAGTTAAAGAGTGGCTTTTATTTGCAGTTCTGGAGAGGATTCTGTCAGAATTTCTTGCCTGAGAAGAGGCAGGAACATCATTCTTAGGAGTCAAATGAACTGTGCTGTAGGGCAGTAGCATAAGTCTACCATATCATTATAATCTTACTGATCACTTTTCCCCATGTACAAATGCTCGAATGTAAATTTGTTCTACGGATAGTGATGCAACCTTTGCCACAACTTTGATGTGCTATGGGTACAACAAACCCATCTCTGTTCTCTGATTCAGCCTTCTTTGAGGTCTCCTATGTTATTCTCAAAGGCTTTATATTCATGCCAGATCATAGTAAAGATAGGGAATAATTATGGTTGATACATAGAATTAACACTATCTAGAGATGAGCAATTCAATTAATTTATTTTCATCAATACTT
>PPHD01027377.1:0-11189 GCA_002909625.1 Bambusicola thoracicus
TCATGCCGGGTATACATATATCAAAGAACCTCTTCTCCCTCCTATAAATTGGAGCAAGACAAGTAGCTATAGCATTTTACACACAAGATTTGTAGGGTGAGAGAATGTCCTCATTAGACAAAGTGATAAATGGTGGGAAAAGCAGGCTCAAGCAGCACAGGCTGTCTTCAAATCTTTCCAGGCGCCAGAGAACTGAAAATGGAAGTATTTCTGGGTAGTTGATGTTTCTCAGGCAAGCTAGACCACTTCTTTGCTATTACCTAATTTTACTTCTTAATGGAGATGTTATACTTGTCTGGAGAAGATGCAAGCCAAAACTGCAGCTGCCAGTAAAAGTGGATACAAGAAGCTGATAGCTCACTCCAAAGCCTTTTCTTCCCACTTCAGTAACTGCTACAAGAGCACAAGCTATCAGGATTGGGAAGTCCAAGTGATAGATTGTGGAAATTGATGTGGAAGATGTAGACGATGATGAAGAAGATGATAGGGCATATGTAAGACAGGATAGCAATAGCCCATTGTAAATTTAAGTACGGTCTCTTGAACAATAAAGAAGATGAGCTTGAATAGAAGTATTATTTTAGGTAACTTTAGTTCATGATTTTCTGCTCGGCTGCTCTTATTAAATTACAGCAATTTAGGTATGTACATTTGCTTATATATGCGCATTGTATCTAACACAAACACTGCTTCAAACTTATCCACAGGACTTCTGTAAGATAAAGAAAGAAAAGAAGAAATAAAGGTGAAAAATATATTCAAAAGGCATTATTGAAAAAGGATATTTGTGAATACACTCCTACACTCTCTTGGATTAATGTTACACTTTATTATTGTTAGTGGCTTGTATAACCCACTCCTTATAAGATTTCAAAGGCATAATCGAAACTAAACCTGTGCCTGAAATCACTGCAAGCTGGTAAAATGAGATTTTGATTTATGGGCCCTCAGACAAACGTCATTATTCTATGAAAACTTCTATATACGGCGTTACTCCAAAGTTAAAAAGATAAATAAATACATAAATTTAAATCTTGTTTCTTAGAAGAATTTTGTCTAACTTTGTGCAAGTAAGACTGGAACAAAATTACATTCTTAGATATGCATTTGAAGTTTTCTCAAGTACCAGTTCTTTATAGAGGTACCTTGTTTTAATAGCTGCATATGCTTTCACTTCTTCAGTCGGATAGGTTTTGGGTTTTTTTTCGGGCTTTCAGAGCTTTTAATGTGCTGTCAGGGATCCCAGATGTCACAAAGTAGCGGATAAGCTTTCAAAACCTTGTGGTACAAAGGTGAGACATTTGTTAGAAAAAAGAAGATTCATTAGGAGAGAAGTGGTACTGACATCTCCAAATGCAGTGGATTTGGTGGGATTCAAATGGCTCCTGAGAAGAGAAGCCTGTTCTCAAGACACAGCAGGAAGATGATTTTATGTTGTATGGAGAAGGTCAAAGATGGAAGATAGTTGCCTTTGAAAGTATGTTCTTGGGACAGCAAGAATTAACTGATGAATAACATTAGGAAGACATCATGTAAGGAAGAGAACTGTGAAAAAGTTTGGTTGTGTTATTTTGAAGAAGCAGCTCAAAAATAGCATTCAGGGGTACCCAAACTAGTGACCTACAGAGTCATACGAAACATCCCTCCCTTTGCCTGCTGACAGTGCATAGGGAGACCACAAAGAATGATAAAGATAACATTTGTCATTGTCCAAGAGCCACTGACAGTTGGTGTCTCACTGACACTACTGAAGAAATCTTCACAGGAAACAGCGCAATGAAGGAAACCAGTAATAAAAGTGTAGAATATAGCGCAAAAGGAACTGAAATACCATCTTTCATGCTATCTTGAGAAAAAAAAATTGTAAAGAAATTAAAATTCACAGCAGTTCAAATCCACAGATCCTTAGATGCCAAAAAAGCCAATGCTATCTCTCTCTTTTCATGCCTTCTCCTTCATGGACAACAGGTTGGCCGTGAGTCAGCAGTGTGCCCTAGTGGCCAAGAAGGCCAGTGGTATCCTGGGGTGCATTAAAAAGAGCATGGCCAGCAGGTCGAGGGACGTGATCTTTCCCCTCTGCTTTGACCTGGTGAGGCCACATCTAGGATAGTATGTCCAGTTCTGGGCTTCCCCACTGAAAAAAAAAACACAAAAAAAACAAAAAAACAGGGATCTCCTAGAAGGAGTCCAGCAGAAGGCCACAGATACAATAAAGGGCGTGGAGCATCTCCCATATGAAGAAAGGCTGAGTGACTTGGGACTGTTCAGCCTCAGTAAAAGAAGACTGAGCGGGGATCTGATTGTTTATAAATATCTACAGGGGGGTGGGAGGCAAATGGTTGTAGCCAGGCTCTTCTCAATGGTGCGTAGCTATAGAACAAGGAGTGATGGCCTAAAAATCATACACAGGAAATTCAGTGCAATATGCAGAAGAATTTCTTTATGATAAGGGTGACAGAGCACTGGCACTGGTTGTCCAGAGAGCTTGTGGAGTCTTCTTTTATGGAGATATTCAAGACGCATTGTAGGGAACCTTCTTTAGCAGGTTTGGACTCAATAGTCTCTTGAGGTCCCTTCTGCCATTCTTGATTCTGTGATACACCTACCACACTGAGAAAGATATCCTGAAGGAAACAAAAACATTTAAACAAACAAACAAAACCAATCTGCTATGGCATCTCTTTTATCTGTTTCCTAACAGAGTTCCAACCTCACATTCCATACATCATAGGTAAATTTCTCCCAGTTTCTTACTTCTCAAGCTTTTCTTCATCTCAAAGCCTATTGCTCTCTTCTTTCGTCTCCTTGTACCTCCTTCTTTGCTATTCTCTTCTACCCATGGAGTTTCTCAAGCCTCAGGCTCTTTTCCAAGTAGTTGTACTTTCCCTTTCTCCTAGATATTATCTCTCATTACTCTCTCATTAATAATGATCATTCAAGAAGATTGCATAAATTCATGTCTCCTTGCACAATTTTACCACCCACTTACCTCTCATGTAACTAAGTAATTTGATTTTAATGGGAAGTGGGTGTTACCAGCACACTTTACCCACTTCCTATCCAATGGAATGTATGTAAATAGGGAAAAATTTACTTCTTCCCTGTCTGTTCTGGAGGTTTGCAAGAAAGGATGTGAAATAGCTGATAGGAATTTACGTGCATTACAGCCAAAGCCAACTTCCATTACAGACGACTCCCTAAATCACATTGCATTACCATAGTGTACCATCAATCTAACAATGGTTCTTATATGACTATTACATGACTTCTGGCTAAGAACTCAGGCTAGAATTTCAAACCAGAAAGAACAAATGTATGAATTACAGAATCATAGAATCACAGAATGCCTTGGATTGAAAGGGTCTAGCAGATTACCCAATTCAAGACCCCTGCTGCAGGCAGGGCTGCCCCCCACCAGATCAGGCTGCCCAGAGCCCCATCCAGCCTGGCCTTGAATGCCTCCAGGGATGAAAAGCTCAACTACTTGACTTACCATACAACTGCTTTAAATAGAATTGAGACATTTGGTTCTCTCATGACAAGGAAATGTATATTTGTCTTGAAACATTCCTTATATGTCCCTTTTCACAACAGGTTTAAGCAGGGTTAATACCTGCAGGAGCAACACCTCTTTAACCAATGAAACAAGTACATTTTTCTTCGCATGACTTTGTACTCAGTAGAATATTAAAAAGGAAAATAGGTGTTCTTTTATTACTCCTCTTTCATATAACATATTCAGCACTTTGATAAAGATTTTTTCAGGAACAGTTCAGGTTCTACACCTATCTGTGGTGGTTTCACACCAATGGGCAGTTCAGCACTCCTACATCACTTCTCCTCAAAAGGAGAGAAAATATGATGAGGAAATGTGGGTTGAAGTAAGGACAGGGAGATCACTCACCAAGTACCATCATTCCAGCTGTATTTGTCTTGCAAGACAACAGCTCTCATGAGGATATAAAGGAACATCAAGGATGTTCTCATTAGCACTGCTGTGAGGCAAAGCTGGGAAGGTGGTATAAAGGCTAGTACTGAAGGGAAGCTGCCTGCAGGCCCCTTCAGTACAACCATCTGCTTGAGTTTGCCCTGCACCCACAGGACTCATGCAGCAAGGCACAGCCTCAAGGCCACTGCTCTGCAGCACAGTGCTTACTCAGGCTGACCGTGGTGCTGTGGATCACCCTGTGAGGATCAATACATTATCCTGTCCCAAATTAAGGACACCAGCAATACATGTTCCATATCTGTTTACAGGAAGGCTCGCAATTATGAACATAACTACCTATACCAGATCCTGTATGAATAACTATTCCAGACTGCTTGGGCCATAAGAACCTGTTAATTCAGTGCCAGTGTTAACTGAGCCATTTTTCTACAGGTATCCAGGAGGGCGTCTGTCTGCTCCTTCAAGGGCATCTGATCCAAGGGACTTTTACAAGGGATAATAAAAGGGAGGCAGTGATGGGAACCAACTCTGGTCAGTCACATCACTCACACTAACTGATGAGGGCATGTGAGAGTGCAGGCATGTTATTTCAGCAAGATGATCTGACTGAGGACTTCTAAGGCGGGAGCCAACTGAAGGACACAAACCCCCCCCACTCACACCAGCTGGCGAGCCAGCCAGCTACGGGCACCATTTGCAGGAAGGATTAACCTTAGGAGTGTGAACCAAGGGGCCCGGACTAGGAGACTGCAAACTGCAGAGCTCTGCAAACCCATGGGTATGTGCAGGGGAAGGAGGAGCAGGAGGAACAAGGGGAGGGAACAGGTAGGAAGAGGTATCACCAGAGGCACCTGATCACCACAGACTATCCCACTGTCCAGTATTTTCTCCAATGTTTTTTTTTAAACTGCCTTTTCTGCACTCTTTTCCATGTGTACATGTGCTGCAAGGACTGCATTAGCCTGGATGTGTTGTGTGAACCTCACTGCCAGTCAGTGGACTCAGGTTGTGGAACGGACACGTTGGCACGTGGTGCCGGCTGGTGGAGTCAGTGAGGTCCCAGTGTAGGCTACTGGAGCCAGGCATTTGGTGGGACTGAGATGGCACACCCAGACTTTTCAGTGTGGTGTGACTGAAGGACAGCTGTGCACAGTTACAGCCAGCTTCAGGCTAGACCTGCTGGTGACCAGCTGATCACCTGGCTGTCCACATGTGCCTATGCAACCCTGGGATGGGTGCTCAGCTTTGCTACTGGCTGAACCTGCAAAGGGGAAAGCAGCAAATGCGTCCCCCACCTTGGCAGTGACCCCAGGTCTACAGACTGGGCAAGAAGCAGGTGGAGGAGGCAGCCGTGCTCTCTTTGGTCTTTATCTCACAATCTCCAACCACCTGCAGCTTGGAGAAAATTTCATTTCAGAACACTAGAAGGTGGGTACAAGTAAGAAAAAAAATTGTTTTCTTCTTGAGAACGTATTCAAAACTGAAAATATTTGTACTGCTCAGACTCCAGAAACACAAGTGGCCTTCTAGTTCACCAGAATTGCTATAAGAAACCCTTCTATGCCACACTTGTAGCGTGTAATGCAAGAGTAAACTTCTCTGCTGAAACCACAAGTTTAGGTAGAGTAATTAAATGAATACACAAAGAAGATATGCATCAGATATTGAGTGATCAGATAGTCAGGAAAACTAAGACAAGGAGGACTCTGACTATTTCAGTTCCTTTATTAATAGTACAGTGCAGCAACATCAATTGAAATAAATACAGTTTGTATATGATATAAAAATATAACCCTTAAAGTTTGTACTGTGCTAGGACTTAAGTACTGGGCTTAAACAGCTGATATATAACATTTCATCTTAAATAACACGGAGAGACAGGTACACTCAACCAAATGGATCTAGTAATGTTTTCTTTAATTTGATGACAAACATACAAAGACCAGTTTATTAGTCTGTTGTAACCATATGTCACACTTCAGATGAGAGTTGAGAGCAAACTGTTTCTCAAAGCTTTCTCTTTCTCATTGTTGTCTCACCACAATACAGTGGTTCTACAGCCAAAACAAATGTTGGATAGTATCATTTATTAGCCGATCCAGAAAAGCATTACTCAGACAACCAGCTTAAGGCACTATGGTTTCCACAACAGACACATTAACTGGGGGAAAAAAAAAAAAAAAAAAAAAGGCTATTAGAGTTCAGCTACAGTACTATGATAAACATGTTTTTTTCTCTGAATACATATGACAACACATTCTGTTGACTAGTGCAGCTACTATTTACTCATCCCCAAAAGAGTAAAATGTAATAATGTCAAAATGTTACAACTTCAAGGATGCCTCAAACCTTCACCTAAATATATTCTCCCTTCAAAAAATAAAAAATGAATCAACTGTCACTCTTACACAACAATTTTTACTGAGTTTTACATACAATTCCCAATAAGTTATACAGAACTCCAACGTCATTCTTCTTCCAAAGAAAGTATTCCTAACTGCTGTTAAGTGAATTTTCTCCCTAAGACTCTCCAAGGAGGAAGGCAGATGTGCGTTTTAAAGTCCAGGCAATAAAACAGTTGGCATCTTTGGAGAGAAGTGTGTAAATCACCTTGGCAACACAGATCAACTCTAACAAGTACTTGTGTGGGAATGAGTGCCCCCTCAATTCCTTCTGTCTGCTATCAACAAAACAGATGAATAATTCGTATAAATTATTTCAAGTTTCTGTATAATTTCTACGTAGCTAACAAGTCTCCTTGATTCACTCAAGGCCTCTTCCCTTATAATATCCCCTGATACTGGCTGAAAGTTAAAACAGTAAGTTGAACTAGCTTTGTAACAGCACTTGCCACAAAGAAGACACAGCAAGCTATCTGCTTAAAACCCTCTTAAACCTTCAACCAAAATGTAGTATCCAAACAGACTAGGGCAAGGAGTAAGTTCATAAAGTTACATTACAGGAATTGTGCACTCTCAGATGACAGTTCTGTCACAGAACTACAGTTTAGACACATGCACAGAATTATTTTGAATTTCAGAAAATATTCCTCCTGTGTCATAAGCCAGTATCAAATATAAAGACGAAAGAGTCGTAGCAACTTATACTTATCTCCCTCTCCTGAGAAGGGGATAGAAAAATCTACAGGGAAACAAACACATTTATATTTGGACTCGCATTATGTACTTCAAGCAGTAGTATCCACTCTCCTATTCATGTTGATAAAACCCTTCTGCTTATCTGTGCATACATGTCAGAGTAGGGAACAGTGCAATTACTTGTAACAACACCCAATTCCTACTATAATGTTGATACATCATGAATTCCCCAAGGCTTTCATTTGTACTGACTACTTCGTCAATGAAACCATGGATCTTACCTACACTCGGCCCAGAGGGCTGATGGGATTTTTCTGTGCCTTACACTAACTTTAATCTTGAAGTCAGCCATTATATTGTTAGTATAGGGAAAAACCCTAAGGTTCTCCTCATCTAAGAAAACTGCCAGCAGCAAACAAAATGCAGAACTTCTGCCTTAGAGCCCAAAGAACAGAAGTCTTTTTGTAAGACTTCCATGACTTTAGAGCCTAAAACTTCTGAGCACGCCAACTTTCATCTTGTCAGTCATTTCCTGAATTTCAGCAATACACTTCCTCAGAAGGAAGCTACAGAGGTCACGCACTGTCAAATGCACTTTCGACTGTACAGAAATGTATCTCAGATTCCAGTAACTCAACAAGCAACAGTGACTTACTTTATTCAAATAAAGTTAAAATAAATAATTTCAGTCGAAATGATAGTTTCAACTACAACGGCTGTACAGCATATTAGAAAAAGCAAGAACCATGGAGAAATGTTCTTGTTGTCTAATCATTGGCTTCCTGCACCACAGGAAATTTTTTGCTCAATATCAAAATTTTCTAAGCTACTATCTACAACGCCAATGTAAGAATGATATAAAATTGGGAAAAGAGGTTGGAATAAACTCCATCTTAAAAACTGACACTCTTCTCTTAAATGAACTCTACGCATCCTAGGGATGAAGAGGTCATAATTAACTTTGGTCATGTTCCACGTGTGCCAACTTTAGGATACACAGTTTATCAATAAGGACCTAAGACAGCTTTTACACCATTTACATGACTCAGTTTTGAGTTGGTTCCAAACTCACTACCCAAAGAGATATGACAACAAAGAAGTACCTACATAAGCAGTGCAAGTGTAAGAGCTCCACACACACAAACAAACAAAACAAAACAAACAAAAAAAAGGTTTGCTCTTTTTTTTCAGTGGTTGTCTACTATTTTGCCCCCCGGCAGATGAAAGAAGTTGTCTTCTTTGAGTTTAAGATGTTCTGGTAAATCTAGTTGTCTTTTTGCCTCTTCAATGTCTTCCTGAATTGCTGCAATGAGTGCATCTAAAAACAGAAAAACAGGGATGTTTTAAAGCTGAACACAAAATAGCAACTGAAAATATCTTCTTCCACAGACTACCAGAAAATCACTGAGGTAGAACATAATGATTACCGCAAGGCATGAAAGGCAACATTTTTTGTTTTCAAACGTGTCAGAGTCGCATTTTCCACCACTGTAAGCACTGCTATCTCCCTGATCCAAAAGGAAATTTATGAAAAGATCAACAGAGCTTGCTGAACTGTTTCAACGGTATCAGAGCTGCATTTTAAAAAGTGAACCGATAAGGCTGATGCTTTTACGACAACATCGTGATTCTGACATTACTCCTCAGGCAGCTGAAATTCAGACTGAAGTAAGATGCAGGATGGCTTTTTTTCTTTGTTTTGCTTTTTAGTTTAACTTACACATCACCTCATGAAAACACTGTGCTGAAATTTCAAATGATAACAAGCAAAGCAGCTAACTGTGAAGAAACAGACAGTAAAGGAATAGCGCTTGAATAAATACAACACTTAAGAAAGTAATTCTGGTGTGGCCTGCAATACTGACCTAAGGAATCAAAGTTCTTTTCTGGTCGAATATATCCAACAATTGCTATACTAAGAATTTCTCCATAGAAGTCTTCTTTGAAGGTGTGGATAATGTGTGTCTCCTAAAGGAAAAGAAATAAGTTGGCATTTGCAATAGACTTGGAGCTTATTTCCCCTTACTGTAAGGGATGTTTATCTAATACCTGTAAGTCAAATTATCTGTAACACATACCAACAGAACAAAGACATTCAGTTTAATATCTATAATGCAATACTAAGAGGCTAGGCCTTTTGCTTTTTATTTATTTATCTGAAGAGGCAGAACTGTACTTTGCGTGAGATTCAAAAAACATTCACCTAAGAGTTTTCTGATTGCCAAACTAAGAAGACGGTAATTAAAAAGTCATGATTTCTCACCCCGTCCCAGAGTTTGTATTTCCAAAGCAGCAAACAGTATTTGCAAAACAGCAGGGAAAAAAAAAAACAACAACTGGAACAGGTTGCCCAAGGAGACTGTGGATGCCCCATCCTGGAGGCATTCAAGGCCAGGCTGGATGGGGCTCTGGGCAGCCTGGTCTAGTGGTTGGCAACCCTGCATCTCTAACAGGGGGGTTGAAACTCAACGATCGCTGTGGTCCTCTCCAAGCCAGGCCAGTTTGGTATCATTCTATGTATCACAGTATCATTCCATGATACTATTTTAAATCACAAAGAAGGCTTAATGTTTCATCATCAAGTTGATGAAAGAACTATGAAGAACTGAAATTGAAATAGCTGACTTATGGACCGCTTTTACGAGCAGCTCTAAATGATAAGATTCTGGGAACTGAATAACAGAATTCCAAGAGCAAAGGCTGAGGAGGGATTCCCCATCCCCCACCTTGCTCAGAAAAAGTGTTTGCAAAAAATTCAGTGTATGTCTGTTGGTAATGCTAAGCACCGCTCCAGAGATTCTTGCCTAAACAAAAGTGTTTTCAACAATTAAGAAAGCTCTGCACGAATCAGGAAAAGCACCAGGGACCTGACAACAAGAAAAACACAACCACCAGAGCTCCGAATTTTAATTCCTCCATCCTACTATTACGCAGTTTTGAATATTAATTTATTTTATCAATACATGGCACCACATCTCTGGATTCTGTTGGTGAAGAGAAGCATCTGCACCAAAAGAAATCACCATTTCAGAAACACAATTAAATTCTGATCTTGGAAATATCCAAGCAACAACGGAATAGAACAAAAATTAAATGGTATTTATCTACAGCTATATGCTCTCTGGCTATTCAGACTATTTCCTTTTCAGAATACAAACACAGGAAGCTGATACCAAATGCATTTCTAAGAGCAAACATAATTTCTAGGTATCATTTATGGGTCACATGCTGCTTATCTTGGTTAACACCAAGACCTGCCTCATTCGTTATAATTAAAAGCGTCACACAAAGCAAAGTTCTTACCACTGATTTCTTAGTGTTCTTATAGAATGGATTCCATCCTATGCTCAAAACCATTTTATGCACATCTCCACTTCCAACACAGGCCCATCCATAGTATATACCAGTAGAGATATCAGACGGAAAGCTTTCAACTACTTGCTCAGAAAAGTTAGCTGCAAAGATGTTAGAAAGGGTAAAGAGTGAGTGACTTTGTGGAAGCCAGGGCTGCCACAGAACATTCCGAGACTCAAAATTTCTGCCTGCTTGCCATTTACAAACAGAGCACTTATGATGATGATCATCCTCAAGGTATGCATGTATCACACACAGTGGTAGCGTGCCATTCAGCAAAGTATAAAATGCAAAACACATTCACAATATTCATGGCAATGACAGTTACCACATCTCTTGCACGGACTGTTCTACATACATTCTATTCTGCAGTAATAATTAATAAACACGAAGTAAAATACCCAGCCAGTATTCATTTCACAATGAGGACGGCTACTGCAGCTTTAATGCGGTCAAAGAAGGGGAAAAAAAACCACCACATTTCTTCTGCACTACAAAATAACTTCAGAACTATTCACTGGCTTGTAAAAGCATTATGCAACAAACACGTAGAAATAAGCGCAGGCTTGCCGGATTTATACCTATCGTTTTGGGGGTGTATCCGTGTTTGTGGATTGATGCATTCCCTTCGGGAAGCGCCCGGCACACCCCGCCGACCCAACCCCGGCTGCCCTCTCCCTCGCGGTGCCCTCCCACAGCTCTGCGGCTCACCCCTACCATTCTGACCGTGCAAGAACTGACGGCTTCCCCCTGACAGCCCTTCAGACCGATAAGCCATTTACACACGG
>PPHD01027380.1:0-11188 GCA_002909625.1 Bambusicola thoracicus
CATTTTGTGGATTTTGTTCTATATTAAAAATAGCGCGTTGCTGAATTTGGTTGATACTTGTGACATCTTGTAGTATTAAATTGGACTGTGCTTATCAAAGGTCATTTCTCTATTGCTGTGTAGCTTGCAGCTGCTTGGAATGGTGAAGACTTCACAGTTCACTTTTTGTCCTTCCAAACAAATCTAGTTAGCAAACTAACCAGCATTATTGTCCAGGGAGCAGCTGCGTGAAGGGCCCCCAGCATTTCATCTTCAAGGAAGCCAGTGGCCAAGCAACATTCATTCTTGCTTGCATCCTTTTTCATGGCTGTGTAGGGAAGTTGCAAGGCCTGACCATCCGCAGGCAGTGCCTCTGAAGCTGCTGGCAGGAGGACGGTGAGAGCGCAGCGCATCAGCCTTCCCCAGCCATACAGGCTATGCCTATGAGGGAATGTTGTTGGAGGGAGTCAATAAAATCTCAAGCTACTGACTGATTCTGGAAAATCTTTGTCTTGTCACTGTCTTTTTATATCTGTTAATGTGATTTTTATTTATTTTTCTTGTTTTAAATCCCTCCAGTTGAGGCTTCAGGCTGTTGAGAAGCCTCCAGCGGATCACTTCCATAACTAAACCTAGCCTCCTCTGAGCAGTTAAGGCTGCACTGTAGTTGCAGCATATATTGAAGCATATGGGTGTTTTTGTTTAGTTTTTTTTTTCTTCAAAACGCACAGAAAAGAGTTGCATTTGACTTAAAACTGAAGAAACAATCAGCAGAAACGATGGCAGTTTTTCTGCAACTTACGGCCTCTCAGTAGTGCTCCATAGAGCCAGGCCCTGCTTCTCCTGAGATGCCAGCCTTCAGCAAAGGGCAGTGGCTGCAGCCCAGTCTGTGCCATGCAGCCATGGATAGGCTGGATGCCGCGTCTCCAGTCTCAGCAGTGTGAATCTGGGAGCAGAACCCATGCTGCATCACGTTAAGATGCACATGTGTGCTGTCAGCTGAACTGAAATTCTTTGCTTAGGATAATCTTCAGCCTTCAGCCACCCCCTTGGCAGCATTTGAGTGTTTTAAAGAACTTCATTGTTCTGACTCAAACGCAAGATATACCACTTGTGTCATTTTCCCATTTGCTTGCCCAAGGCTTAGGCAGGGGAGTGCTGCCCTGTCTGCTTTCTGTGCTCAGGATTATTACAAGTCCTGGGAGGGCACAGATGGGACTGAGGCCAGTCTGTTGCATTCTGCATATTCCCTTGGATAACTACCGAAGGGCAATATGCCTGAATTAATTCATTAATTAGTCAGTGATGTTCAGGTACTTTAAATGACTTAGGAGTCCTTAGAGAAGTCCCACTTGCATGGGAACAGTTAGGAAATGTGCGTGTTCCTTCTTTCCAAGAGACAAGGTCTTGGAAGTACAGCTTGTATCAAATCCTTCTGAAAACACCTCTGTGTTGTTGTTTTATTGCCTAGTCAGCCATGGGTAAAAAGAAAAAAGTATATAGTCTAAGGAGCACAAGTAACCTCTGATGTTTGTCATGCTTTAAAGGTGGAAGTGAAATCTCAAAGGATATTTCAAGAACTGTAATTTCTCTCATATTTCTCTTCAATACCTGTATTGTGTCTAAATCAAAACCAGGGCTTTAAGAAAACAAGCTGTGTTAAAAGCAATCTGCTGCTTGAAAGCCAGTTTTATTACAGAGCTCGCCTGTGCTGATCGGCTGCTCTGGAACTTTCTCTGCTCCACTCGGAGAAACAGATTCAATAGTATGCGAGCACTTGAAAGGAAGACTAATATGACAGGCTGGCCTGTTGCATGCATGGGACTGTCTTGAGTAGCTTTGGGTTTATAGTTTGCTGTTTGGCTTAATACTCAAAGTAGTTTCCTTTCACTTAAGCGCTAGAATAACTTTGGCCGGGAACTCTGATAGTGGCATGGCCTCTGTTACTTTACACGAGCATGCAACTGAGCCATTAACTGCACAGATGCTAACAGTCGCTTTTTTAAGGGAGACTTTGGAGAGAGAAGTGGGAGTAAAAGACTAAAAATAATTGGAACTGGCTTTTCCCTGGCCCTTTTTATTAGTATGTAGAGAGGAAAATTCTGTCTTACCAACCTTGTTTTCGTGTCTTACAGATTGACTTTACCATATACAAAAAGGTACAAACAACACTTTTTCTTTTAAACACAAGAGATGTAATATAACTTGGAAATGGTAAATAATTTTTCATAGTGAAAGTGATTTTTTGGAATATGCTTGTCTGTACTGCCAAGATGCTTGAGTACGAGGAAATTAGGTTGAGGCAATCTGGTCATGAACAAACCAATTGACTCTATACTCTTTCCTACATATGGCACTCTTCTGGAGAAAAGATGAGGTCTTCATTATATATTTCACTTTTTTTTTTTTTTTAATTTGTTAATAAGCATGGATTTTGTACTTGCTAGCAGTAATAAAACTCCTTCAGTATACTCCTAGCTGTATTATTGGGTGTTATTGGTCTCCCTTTCAGATAAGTTGTCCTTCTGACACTGATTCAGAGTGATATTTTATGTCAACCAGGGTATTGTAATGGGGATACTATACCAATGCAATATTTTATGTATAATTTTATACACGCATGCTTAGAAATTAACATTACTGTTTTTTTTCATGGTAGTAAATTATAGGGTAAATTGGATGTCCTCATTCCAGTGTCACTTTCTTGGCTAATTTCCCCCCAGCAGTTTGTGGGCATCTGAATGTACTAAATTTATTTATAGAAGCATGAGGTTAAGACACTGGAGGACAGAATTCCACATCTTCAAGATCTAAGGCAGGAGGTTGTAGTATCTTCTTGTTCTGAAGATAACTTGTGAGCTGAAAAGTTAGCTGTTCTTTGGGAAATGGTTTAGCAGGGCCATAATTTTCTTGAAGAGCTTCCTCCTTCTATGATAAAGCTGGACTAGTCTACTGGAAAAAGAAAAAGCAGTTGAGACTTGTTTGTCAAAAATAGAAGGAATTGAAAGAGCTTATTCTGTTGAATGCATTTAATAAGGCTAAAATACTAAAACACAAAGACACCAAGGCATTCTAGCTTGTTAGCAAAACTAACAGGCTGCTTCCTCTTGGCAGAGTACAGTTGCTTTTAATAATTACACAGATGTGTTATTGTGCAGAACAAGCATTTCTTTCTTCTGCTTTCTGTCGTACAAGTCATAAACTATCTTGTTGTAATATAAATTGTTCTCTGTGGTCAAATGACTAATATGTATTGAAAGCAATGGATAGTCCCATGTAGAGCATTTCTGGAGTAAATGAAAATTGTATAATCATCTTAATCTTGTTCTTGGTTTAAGGAGAACAGGATTTTAGTACGCTCTTTGAAATCCCCAGTCTTCCCAAGATGCACATATGTTTCTTACATGACTGCCAAAGGCACCGTCCTGAAAGCCAGGAGCCTTTTGCAACTACACTGCCAGGGTACTTTATCTGTGAGACAGTGAGACAGGTGTTGGCGAAATGGTAAATTGTTCTATTCTGTGTGAAGAGGTGAAAGCTTTTTATCCTTCCTATTTCTCCCCTGCTCTGAGCCTTCAGCTCGTGGACTAGGGGGATTTCATATAAGTTCCTTAAAGACACCACATGGTTGCATCCTAAGCTTAATGCTCTCAGTGAAGCTATCTGGCATTCTGCATCAGATTGGACTTCAGCACTTAACCATGCAGTTCTCGAGTGTTGAGCTCTTCAGTGCTTACTGCCACCTTGAAATACCTGGCTTTAAGGTTGTCTGACAGTGGAATTTATACTTGAAATAGTGTACCCAACTGGCATATTTGGAAATAATTTTTCTGTCATCAAACGCTAGTAAAATACTGTTCATTTTTCTTTTTAAACTACATTCTGCATGTTTGGAGATGAATGCACTGCTGACAGGACAGAGGTACCTTCAGGGTCTGTTTTCTTCTTTATTTACGAAGTTCCTTGGCTTCTGCATAATCAGTTTGTTACAGAACTGAAAACATCCTTGAATAATTATCTACACCTCTTGATGGTCCAGTTCATCTGGACTTTCAGCTGCCACTGGAGACGTCAGAGTACTGATATGATCTGTTTATCTAATTTTTAAAAGCAAGATTTGGTCTGTATGTGATAACCTGAGACTTGCTGTGAAGATTAAGGACTCTATATAGGCGTTTTAGATTACTTGGCTTACTATGAAGGAATTCCAGGTTGAAGTTGAATTAAAAGCTATGAAAATAATCTCAGTGCAGCCATCTAATATCTCTGGGTCCTTCTTATGGATGTTTTTCTTGGCATGGTAGGAGATCGTATTCATCAAGCAGAATCACAGTGCAATTAAATAGGCAAGTATTGCTGGGTAGAGGCAGTGATGTCATTTGATGTGCTTGAAGAATGGGTTCTTGTTGTCTTGCCTCACATTTGTAGTGACATTTGCAAGTTGCTGTATAATTGTGTAGTATTTTTATGCTGCAGTTCTTGAAGTAGATATGGTGAGAGTTCTCTCATGGATTTGTATAAACAGATGGGATCGTATATAGAATATTGTGCTATTTGAGCTTATCAAGTATATATGGGTGGTGAACTTCTGAACGACAGTGCTCAAAGGATCACAGTGAGTGGGGTTACATCTGACTGACATCTGGTCACCAGCGGTGTTCCCCAGGGCTCAGTTCCAGGGCCAGTACTGTTCAACATCTTTGGCAGTGATCTGGATGCAAGAGTGGTATGCATCGTCAGCAAGATCACTGGTGATACTGAACTGTGAGATGCTGATGACTCTCAGGAGAAATGAGGGGCCTTGCAGAGGGATCTGAATACACTGGAGCATTGAGTTGTCATGAACAACATGATCAACACAGGACAATGCTGAGTGCTACACTTGGGATGGATAATGCCAGGCACAGGCAAAGACTGGAGTCCGGTGGCTGAGAGCAGCTCAGCAGAAGAGACCTGCGGGTGCTGTGACAGCAGCTCAGCATGAGCCAACAGTGTGCCCTGGTAGCCAAGGGGCAAACCACAGTTTGGAGGGTGTTAAGCACAGCCAGCTGGTCAGAGGAGGTGATTCTACTGCTGTGTACAGTGCTGGTGCGTCCTCACCTTGAGTATTGTGTGTGGTTCTGGGCTTCACAACAGAAAAAGCATGTTAAGATGCTTGAGTGCATCCAGAGGAGGGCTTGGTCAACATCTATAGACTTCTGTGGAAAGGCAGGTGCTCATCATAAATAATCTTTCCAAAAGATACTGTTACTTTTACTACTCAGTTAAATGGAAGCTTCTTTGGACTTGGTGGAGAACATTGCTGAGACTGATTCTGAAAAAGCAGGTTTTTTTATGTGGTACTTGAAGAAATGGTTTAGGAAACAGTACTGCCCAGCCATTATACATTGCTGCTCCTGTTCTCACTGCGCTCTGAGAATGTTAAATTTTGGCACTGCTGGCAGAGAAACCGGGGGTCAAATGTCCTAAAACACTGAGGCAGAAATTCACTCAAATTCATGTTGGTTTTGTATTAGAGAAGGAATATTGGACAATTGTATGTTACAGTCTTTTTTTGTTCATTTTAATTTTTTTTAGAATTCTTTCAAAGGGTTGAAGTCAAACAATGTTGGGACTTGTAAGATCAAATGGATGTTTATTAGTGTGAAGTGTTATTGGAGTGCTTGTCCAAATGAACCTGCACATGCTACCATGCTGTGAGACTACTTGTCTGTTGGGATTTCTAAGCTTTTTTTTCAAGTGATTTCTTCAGTGAGTGACAAAAATTTCCATCAAGAAGGTGAGACTTGAGATCCTGTTGTTGGGCAGGAGTGCTCAGTTGCATGAATAGAAGATAGGAGCAGAAAAAGAGTCCGTAGCTTATAAGCGCATGTGTGTGAAGTGTTATGCTGTCGTGAAAAAGGCAAAAGGCCAGCTGGAAGCACAGCACAGGAGCATAGCCTACTTTCTTCAACACAGCCTCTGCCTCATCTATGGCACTGTTCAGCCAGGTAGTTGTAGCCTATTGTCCATACCAATGTGAGGTTTGTATTTTTGTGTTTGTGACCCACAGAAGGCCAAAGTAGTTTTGTGGATGCTCTTAGAAACATCGTTATCTTTGCCAAAGTATGAAAATGCTTGTCTGAATGTTGGTGAGTAGAACATGGAAGTTTATGTTGTTGTAGAGTAAATTATGTATTATATACTTATATATGCATATTCTTATATTAGTTACCAGGTAGTTCCCATTCTGCTCTTCTTTTGAGTTTCCATTTAGATAGTCATAAAACACAGCTTTTGGATCAGTTTTATCTAAGCAGATGACACTGCACCTGGCAAACACTGCTGTATTTGAATTATTTTACCCCTGCAATTTAACTCTAAAATAAAAGCACTTAGAAGTATGTAACAGTATGGAATCAGCTGTACAAAGGAAGATCTCTTGTAGGAACTTGCAAAAGAAGGGAAGAAGAGGAACTTGGCCAGCAAATCCTGCAAGTGGGTTCTTCTACTCAAGAAATCTTTCCTAGGCTTCCCAGTGATGTACTTTGCTCTCCCACTTACAGCTATGCCTTTGAAAGTTGCCTGTCAGCTTTTAGAAACTTGTTTGCTCACCTATTGCAGTTCAGTATAAAACTTGGAAAGCTGGCAAAGTGAGTATCTGTTTTAGAACTGTAGTAGTATTTCTTCCTCGGTTTGAAGAGACGTTCCAAGGTTAGCACTTGCACATGTGCTATTTATTGTGCAAAATACTTCCAGAGACTCCTCTGCCCGACAGGTGTTGCTGTAAGTACTTGTATCATGTTTCACCAACTTTGATTTAGACATGAGTTTGTCTTGCCTTTATGATTGTTATCCCAATTCTCCTGTAAACTTGCGTCTGCCAGATGTCCTTACAGATCCCTCAGGCATGGCAAAGAGTTTGAAGTGAGACTCCTCACCACTCAAATATGTCGTGAAGAGTCTAAGTTATAATTAGGATACAGTGGACAGCTTCACATGGAGTTGAGCTGGCAAGTGTTACCTTGAGTGGAGTTACGCTGCAAAGTCAGCCGTGGAAAGCTTCTCATTTAAAACTGGGGTGGTGGACATAGCAGGCATTTCCACTTAAAATGTCCTTTTCAGTACAGCAGAAGAATTGTTACATGTGATTAATCACAGTGTCTGCTCATGAGAAGGAAGTGGAAGTCATTAAAAAAATGGAATGTGTTGGCAGGATGGTGAAAGAAGTCAGGAAATACTTAAATGGCAGAGCTAGCAATACTTTCTAGGCTTCTGATAAATATAGCATGTAAACAAGTAGTTGACTGACTGTTAGCCTAACTCCGTGGTTAGCTTAACATCTTAGTGTGGCAGCTTGTTCCATGAGGATCACCTGAATTCCTTTGAGATGGAGGACAGCATTCAGGAGCTGTATGTAAATTGTAGAGATCAGTGAAGGCCAGAATGTACAACTGATTTAGTTGTACAACGGATATTTAACTTACTGAGGTCACAGATCGAGGAGAGAGTCCTCTGCTTCAGCTTTCTTGTCTGTCTAAATCATGCTACTTGCCATTTAGTTTTCTTTTCAGTACCTCGTCCTGTGACCCATGCACCATTCTGTGTTTAGAATGAAATATAGATGTGGATGCAGCACAAATAGGGCTTCGTTTCTGTCTCAGACTGTCATCTCAGTAACACTGTGAGCCTTTCCAGAAAAGAGTTGGGAAGTAAGGAAGAAGGGACTTGTAGCTCATCTTACAGCAATTTTCCATTTTCTCTCTGGATATCAGCTTGTTTTGTTAGATAAATTTAGGAAAGAGGTGTTGTATGACAAGATTATTTTTGTTAGTCCTACTGATTTTTTTTTTTCTTGGCAAATATTTGATGCTGTTTTTTGCATTGGATAACAGACTGCCTCAACCGCTAACATTTCTTGCTGTAGCATGTAAACATCCCAAGCTCCAGAGGGAGCAAATGGGCTGTATAGTGTGTTGCTGTTAAACAAAACAAAAACCTCAAAATAAAAATCTTTTAAGATCGTTATATAGCTCATGCAGTTCTTTTAAGGACCTGTTGTTTTCTGTCTTGTTTTCAGTGATGTCAGCTGAGCTCCATTAAGTTAACTGAATTTTCATTGGCTTACAAATTCACTCTACTTATCATGTTAAAATCTTTAGTATTTGTTATGTAAAATTAAAAAATATTAGTATGGGAAACCATAGAATTTGGTTATGTCACTTTAGTTACTTAAATACAAAGCCTGGCGTAGCAGATGTTTTTACTGAGGCCTTAGAAAGTGAGAATATACAAACATGCCATTAAAATGTTGGTTACAGATCCTGAGAGTGCAGTCTAGAGAAAAGACCACACAAACTCTGCTTCAGGATGTTTTCATTTTCTGCCTGTCAACAAATTACACTCTGCTGTGGAGATTTACAGTAGTGTGCTAGTCATGTTACTCTGTCTTGTGGATTGAAGCTCTGCGTGCACAAAACAATAAAATCTGAAAGTTTGTTTTTAAGACAGTAATACAAGTCAATGGTCTACTCAAGGATGTGGTTGTGGTTGTGACTTGTTAAAATGGAAATGGGAAAATAAACAGGAAAAGCATATGGAGTAGGTTTGTTATGGAATATACCACCATGTCTTGAATTTAATTCAAGCATGAAGACTACAACATTAACCCTTAAACACACTTCTGTGAGTCAGAATTCTTGATACACTATTAATCAAAATCCCCACTACCCATCCTCCCGGTAGTGAGAGGAAAAATAAGAGACCCCGATTTCCTTTGTTTGCTCAGGTTGCAGTCTTTATTTAGTGTGCTACAAAGCTCTCCTTTACTTGGTAATTGTGTATGAATGGATTCTTACGGCCTTGTGAAGCTCTAATTAGACTGATAATGTTGCTCTGGTTAAGCAGAATGCTTAAGCATGTGCTCATGTCCTCTGTTGGCTAATGAAATATCTGTATTTGAATAGCCCACTGAATCAAGGCTACTGACTGACTTCTATTGCCTTCAGACCCTTAAGTCAAATGGTACCTGTATTTTTAATTTTGGGGAGAAAAATCCATCTGCCAGTACAATAAGGTCTGGTGGGCAGGCATCTCTCCAGGGTTCTCCAGAGCAGCTGCATGCTGTGTGTAGAAAAGTCTTGAGGGAAGAAAAGAGAAGTTTGTGGATGTGTGAAGTGCTTTGTAATATTCTGGTGGGGTTTTTTGTTGTTGTTGTTTTGTTTTTCCAGAACTCCTGACAAACTTTCCATTTACTTTTGATGGGTACTTAACAGAAAGGGTAGTGATATTCCACTGGTCTGAGTTTATTCAGACTCTTATTAGGACAAGTATTGATTTCTTTTCCATCATGCTTCTTCCAGTAAAGGATTGATTTATTCTTGCCTGATGTGACTCAAAGAAGAAACTTTATCCCTTGATATCAAACAAGAGTAAAAGCTAGCTATCAAAGTAGAGATTTCTGTTCTAGTTATCAGTAATGAGTTGCCCATGGAGGAATATAGTTCCCCTTGGTTTCCAAATGTTTGTTATCTGCTTAGTGAGGAAGTCTTTGTTATATACCCAGTGAGAGCTGAGGTGGGTCCCTTTTGCTTAATTGTTCTGGCCTACAGGAGCAACAAAATAGGCTCAGTTGTTGTGTTTGTTTGCTTTAAACAAATAAACATACAAAAGAAAAACAAAAAAAATTACCCACAACATTTTAAGTAGTTGGAAGAAGCAAATGTAGGAATTAATACTTGACTGTATAAGCTGTTAGGTTGTAAGTTAGGAGGCATATATTGAGAACTTTACCGAATGCATTTTAAGTGGGATTCCTGAAATGTAATTGTTGGTTTGTAAATTATTGTGGTATGTTAAACCTACTGCTAATTCTGCAACACCTTGTATATAAGATACATGAGTTCAATGACCAGAGCATGAATTAGAGAAGGCATGTGTGTAGTCACAGCAATAAGCTATGGAGAGGCTACTGTCTTTTCACCTGACGAGAAACATCACCTAGGAAGTCTTCCTGTTGCTGTGTGGCTTTATTTTGGTTCCTGCTTTCTCTGGACAACAGATGCTGGCTGTTGAATAACACTCCTGCTCTCCTGCCCTCAGATTCTTCTCCAATCTGTGGTAGGGTGTGGTTGGGCCGTGGCCCTTCATTGCCCTTCCCCAAGATACAGCCTTGGATTTTTTTCTGGACGAATTTCTTATGGTTTCAGCAGTCATTTGCTTTGTGTTTAGTTTTCAGGGACAGTGTATATAAAGCACACCATGAAGTCATAAATCTAATTCCTCACAGCTTAATGAGGAAGGAGGGAGTGACACATTCATTACTGTAACGAAGAAGGTGCAAAATGTAATCTGTCTGAAATAGCTGCTGTGTGCTGACAGTGCCTCGTGCATGCTGTTGTCATACTTGTTAACTTAATCTGTAAACTTATCTCTTTGGGACTAGTTTCTTAGTTTGAATTGGAGTTTGTTTGGAATGCCACACCCATGAGTGGGGCTAGAGAAAATAAATGAAAAAGCTGCTTCTGCTGCCTTTTTCTTCCTTTCTTGTGTGAAAGTGGCCCAGCTCTCTTCCCACTTAAGCTTTCTCTGAAAAGTACAGTCATATAACGGTCACTTTACCTGACAGATCCTTCCTTTTCTTCTTGATTCAGAAATGCTGCTTTGACTGCTGTTATATTCAAGACTTCTTCACCATTCCAAGTTCATTCATCTCCAATATTTGTTTTTTCCCTTGGCTCCGTTTTGCTTTACATCCTGCATTACTCTTGAGCTGAGATGGCCTCTGTTCTCTTGCTAGCTTTTTTTGCTGGAATTAGCTTTCTGTACTTCTGTGTTTTTTTTTCACTTTGGCCACCAACATGACGGTGAGCCTCAGGTTTGATTGACTGCAGCTATTTTTGTGTGTATTATTTTACTGTCTTTATTTGTTTAAAACAGATCTAGACAAAGTTTAGTTTATATGACATTTGAATTTGGCAGTAGCTGGGAAGTGCAAAGTCGTCATCAAGTTTGTGATGTAGTTCAGACTTTTTCTTTACATAATTACATGGTTATTCGTGGAAAGCATTATTCAAGACAAGTAAGAAATATGTAGCCTTTAAGCACCACAGTGCACTCAGTCTTTCTGCCCAGCACACAGCAGCCGTTGTGCCTTGGAAGAAGTCAGACCAAGTTCACTCAGTGTTATGCATGAGAAACACTTTTAAAATTAAGTGATTAAATAATTTCA
>PPHD01027381.1:0-11188 GCA_002909625.1 Bambusicola thoracicus
GCAGGGACACGCCAACTGCTGGGAACCACAGCGGCCAACGTAGGGTTATTCTGAAATCAAAGGAGAAGCCATTTTTGCGCAATAGCACGATTAGAAGAACCTGGTTAAATGAATCGGAAGCAAGCCCTTTGCTTTGCTAAATCCCCTGGTAAGATGGTGATTCTTATTGAGTATCTGTGCAGGAAGGTGGAGAAGACAAATGGAATAACTACAGAAGAGCATCCCATGTTACAAAAATAGGACATTTCTTAAAACAATCGTCATAACTGCCACCAACCTAGCTTCTGCAGCTTGCATTTATGGAATGACTTCTCTTGGCTGGAGACAGCCAGTGGTTAAACACATTTGTGGTGAGGGCATTCAAAACCACTCTTTCCCCAGCACATCCCCAAAGCGATGGAGCTCATGCTCCAGCCTCGCCCTCCACTGCCCAGCAGGACCCCTCCTGCTCCCACAGGCTTTGTACAAACCAAGTGCTTCGATAGCTTTTCTTCTCTGCCAGCTCTGGGTGAAATTGGATAGTGGAGTCAAAACATGTCAGTCAGGTCAGCCGGGCAACGTGAACGCGCCACCCTGTTGCTGGAGGAAATGAGGTTTAAGAAAAGCATAGAGCAGAAAGACCTTCTGGAGCCAGGGCACCGTGTGGGAAGGAGGAGCAGGGCTGGGAGCAAGGAAACATCCAGCAAAGGGCTGGGGAAATGGGATCGTGGGACAGGAACTTCCCTGGTGCCGCACAGCATAAGGCCCTTATCTGGGAAAAGGGTATGCAAATGAGCAAAGGCATGGAGCAGCAGGGTGATGAGTAAAACTAATTAGAAAATGAAGCTTGATTATTCATGGACTTGACATATCAGAGAGCAGCTAATCAAAGGAATAATACAAGTTTGCATATTCTTTGTAACGTGGGCATCAAAGCCCTCAGAGCCTCACTTCTTGTCACTATGGCATCACCACTGCTCATTCCCAACACCAAGCACACTTGACGAGAGCGTAATGTCTCACTCTGGATCACACAATGCCTCGAGGAGAGCCTGGAGTGTCCAGAAGCTCCTCTTTCTTCCAGCTATCGAACTCATCTAGCAGTTACCCCTCCCTGCAAATCTTTACAAATACAGACATTGCTCAAAGCTCCGCGGTGCATGGGGAGCTGGGCAACCCTTGAAGGCTGGAGCTAATGACCTAGAAATGGAAAGAACCTACCTGAAACTGGAAGATAATCCTTGACAGTTTCATTCCGCCACTGACTATTAAATAAGCTTTGCAGAAGCCGTGTGTGGGGCAATGGGCGCAGTGGGAGGTACGTGCATGGTATCTGCCGGGTGCAGGAGGCTTTCAGAAGTGCCCCCCTCTGTACACATGGCCTCAGGCGCCATCCATCCAGGCTGCTCGTTGCATGAAACCTTGGATTTCCA
Source organism: Bambusicola thoracicus (assembly GCA_002909625.1). Classification (NCBI taxonomy): domain Eukaryota; kingdom Metazoa; phylum Chordata; class Aves; order Galliformes; family Phasianidae; genus Bambusicola; species Bambusicola thoracicus. The sequence continues at coordinate 1,413 of PPHD01027381.1, forward strand.
CCATCCATTGGAGCTGGCCAAAAGGCAGGCTAGCTTTCAACTTACGAGCTCTCAGCAGAATTTCCATTTCACGCATAGATCTGTGAAAGGTTTTAGAGGACCCTAGGAGGGGCTGGACATATACCAAGCTTCTGGGCAACAGTCAGTATCATTCATTCACTCTCTATCTCATCACCACTGATTCTTATCCCAGCATGAAATTGGCTGAGAAACTGCTGAAACATCAAGTTCCCTTTTGATGAGGACAGCCTGGGACAACTCCAGGGAACAGGATCCATGGGGATGAAAGGACTCTTTCAAGTATGCCACTGAATCAGTGGGAAAAGTGAGAAGTTGGGACGGCCGTACTGCTGCCACTGTTTGCTTGTCTGAATAATTACAGTGATGGGTATATTAATCCCATCTGGCATTGGAGCCAAAGAGCAACCAGGCCCTGAAAGAGATTACGGCGAGATGTGCAAAGTACGAAGCACCCTCTTTGGAGGGACTTACCAGCAGATTAGCTGGCATTAGAAAGGGGGTGAGCACAGGGGCCATATGGCCTGAGAGACATTTTGTGCCTAGTCCTGAGATCACACTGGGCCCGATCTGCAACTGCAGCCTGGCAAAACACTCGTCCTCCCAAATCCCCCCACCTCTTCTTTTCATTTCTTGTACACCAACTTGTGTATAATGCCAGCGTGGTGGCTCTGACCTCCTTCAGGACAAAACCTGCAGCATTCTCCCCGGTAAGGTAGCTAAAAGCCTAACTCAGGTAATGCAAAGTGGGCTTCAGAAGCAGTTTCACACCTTGGGGAAGACCATAAAAGCACTCACGATATTTGTTGCATCTTTCTAAAGCCAAAAGGGAAATCATTTTGTGTGGCTCTGAAAGGAACAGTGGAAAAAGTCGCAATATTAGGTAACGTTATTACAACAGATAGTCCTGTATGGAGTAAATACAGAGGGATTTGGTCCAAAGGCACTCAGAAATCTGAGCAGCCTATGAAATCTGCCCTCCATAGTGAAGGATAGAGCAATTAATTTTGGTGGCTTTGAAAAGGATGTAGTTAAAATGGTACCACCCTTTTGCCTGGACACTCTTCACTTCAAGAGCAGTTAATAATCACTTAATCTGGAGTCATTCTGCATAAAGATTGCACCTCAGGTGCAATATTTGCTTCTTGAAACTGATGCTGAATTCAGGCACCATGGAACGGGGGAATTAACCCTGTGTGAGAGAGGATCACATGGAGGAACAACAAAATCACAGGAAGAGGTCTTAAATTTCCACGGACGGGTTCCTGCGGTTACCTCATTTGCACAGCAAATTGAAGAATAAATGAATGTGGAGTCAGAAGAACCCCGAGCATAATCAAATAAGGAAAGGAAGCTTCGAGGCCGGCTTCCTACGCGGAGCCTCCGAGCAGCAGCTGATGGATCTGCGGGGAGCGATCTCATAGCCCAGCGAAACAAAGAGCTGCTCTTGTTTCACAGTGAGATTCTGCAACAGCAGATTTACCAGAGACAGCGGATGAATAATTCACCCTTTACGTAGATGTGGGGATAAATTTTCGGTCCTTTCTTTCAAATGTAGTCCTGTAAAAGCGCATCCAGCAAGCCTTCCCCTCCAAATGAAAAAGCAAGAGGGACGAAGAAGGACTTCCACTTTCCTGATGTGCGAGAGGCTTCTCGCAACAAAAGAAAAGAAAAAGGAAGAAAGAAAAAGGTCACCTTTCTCTCTATCTTCCTCCTCTGCCATCGCAAATCCACAAGGAAATTGAATATGCGCGTTATATTGCAGTGAAACTTCTGGAATTAGGCAAGAATCAACATACAACTCAGCAGACAAACCCCAGCTGGGCCGCGTGCAAATAAAGGCCATGGAGCACAGCAGCCTTGTTGATTCCTGAGAACGCCTTGTGTTCAGTGTTAGCACGCTTTGCAATAGCTAAAAGGAAGAAAACAGGAAGCACAAATCCCTACGTCCTGATCCCAAATTGGAGCCACTGGGGCCAGATGGCCTGGGGCCACGTTTTGCCCTGCTCTGCATTTGCATTCCCGGAGGCACAACTGCTCTTTGAATCCCAGCTTTGTGGCAGAGCACCGACTGCCAGTCCCGCATGTGCGGTGCTGCCACCTCTCCAGATTAAAATAGGAGCAGCTATTTTCATCGGCTGCTGGAATCCAGCTGCAGAAATTCCTCACGGTGCTTTTCTTCTCCTCCCAGCTGACCAAGCAGCATGGCAGGGTGCTCACACATCCCATGCGGGTCTGCCTTACAGGAGAGCAGGTTTTGGAAGCTGCTGGTGATGCTCGTGCAGAGAGGCTGCATGGTCGAGCACTTGCCTTGTGCTTTGTAAAATTCAACCCAAGGCAGCTGTTAAATTCTAGGAGCTAACAGAAAACCTCTTTTATTTTGTCTTGGACCTTTGTTAACTGCTGATTGATCAAATCTGGAAATAATTGTGCAAAGGAGAACGGGAATGCTTTTGTTCCTGCTCGGCCACGGGTGCCGTGGTCTGCTGATGCTGTGCACACACTGTGCTCTGTTTGCACTAGATTACAGTAACCAAAATTACCTGTGCAAGGAAATGGTAAAACAGCTATTATTTTATTGCACAGCACTGATGCACCGATTCTATTTCTTCTGCCTATCTTCCTCTATTAAGGATAAGCAATAGCTTGGTACTGTTACAAGGGGTATATGACCGCACCTCTCAGCATCAAAATTCAGCACATCTCCCACAAGGAAATGCGTCCTCCAGCTTCACACAACTTTTACAGACCTGCCTGGGTCCCAGACTATATTTTTATATAGCAGTGGTAAATTCTTGCAGTTGTTTGTGCCTGAAAATACTCGGGAACAAATTGATACGTTTCTGTATGCTCTCCCAGACTGCCTGACTGATGCCTTTTGGTATTCTGAGCACACTGATCCTGGGCAGCTTCAGACTCAGGGTCTCAGCTCCTATCCAGCACAAACCTCTTGGCCAAGGAATGCTGCCCCTGGCTCTTGGATCAGCGCTGTGGTGTACCCCATGAGGTGAGGAGTTCCAGAACTCCCTCCGGTTGTGAATTTTCAAGAGCTGCGGGTCTGACCCTGGATAAAATCATCTGCCAGAGAGCTGGGACTGCCAATTGGAGGCTGGGACTCTGTGCAGAACACTATCTACCAAAAGAGAAAAAAAAAAAACACAAAGTTATCAGAAATATTATTTTCTTTCATGCGGAGAACCAAACTTTAAATGATTCCATCTGTCACTTTCATCTGCACCCTGTTCCATTGGCTGGATTTTGCTCATTAAGATAAATTTCAAGCCAACAGATCATTTTTACCTTCAGGGCTTTGCAGAAATGTGGTGTGTGGGACTTCTTCCCCTCCTCCATTTTTGACAGCGATGACAGAGGACAAAGGGTGTTTCTCCAACGCTGCTTTGCCGTTGTGTTCAACAGCTTTGACCTTCCAGAAGAGAAAACAGTACATTCAGATTCCTCCGCCTTTCCCCCATGGGACAGGAGCTGGCCAAGCCCCTCCAATAAAAGTTTCCCATTCAACCTTGCGTCGTAAAACCTTCTGTTCTTTATGACTCTCCTCCTCAAAGCTTCCCCAGCAAGCCTCCAGCCCTTTAAGGACTCATGCTGGAGAGCTTCTGTGTTGTGCAAATGGTTCAGATGTCTTTGTTTCTTCCCTGAAAAGGCATAAAAGAGATTTGTTGGATTCCTTACCTTGTAGCCAAACACAACTATGCACCATGCGTTTTCCACATTACCGCTCCCCATGCTATCAGCCCCAATGACTTATTTTACTGTAAGTGTAATTAAGCATTGGAATGGTTTTGGGAGAGATGGGATAAATCATCCGTCACTTAAAGTCTTTAAATCAAGGCTGGGTGTTTGCAGCGGGGTTCTGCTCCGTGCCCGGGCACACAGAGGCTCTCATAGTGCATTTTCCTGACTGTATATAATCACACGGTCATGGTCAGCCCTGGTATTGAGGAATTAGGGGATGGGCGGGATGGCCTTTGTCAAGCAGGATGTAGGATTAGTTGGACTTAATGGTCTGTTTTGGCCTTTAAATCTATGAATAGAGCAAAGGAAAGAGAAAAACAAAACAAAACAAAAAAAACCAACAGAACAAAAGTGCCTGTTATAACCAGCCTGTTTCTCCCTTCTGAAAGCAGAGCTGGAGGCAGGCAGCTGGTGTTAGAAAGGAGTGCTGGAGGAGACCAAGGACACTGCAGTGCCCAGGCACCCACACCCAGAGCCCCTCACTTCCAGCCAATCCGGCCACCCAAACCCAATGGGATCGTCCGAGCTCTCATGGCACACACCAGGCGTGAGGACGTGCTCAAAGCCCAACCCATTTTCATGTTCTTTCCCCTTCCCCTTGATGTCATTTATGTGTTTCGGAGCTATAAGACTAATGCTTTTTTTCTGTTCCTAAATTAAGCTAATTAAAATTTTAATCTGGTAGACATCATCTTATTGCATAATTAGAAGAGCTTATATTTCAGTGGTTTGGTTGGTACCAATCCTTTTTACTTTAAATCGTGTTTCATTAATTGAACAGAGCTTAGATAGGTGCTCATAAGGCAATAAGCTAACTATCTGTTCTTAGCAAAACTCTCCATTTTCCCCAGCGGTGTACCTGCTCTGACCCCACATGCTTTACACTGGAATAGTTCTCCCTCAATGCTGATGATATCCCATGTCCACGTGGGCATTTGGAGGACTGTGGGCACCCCTTGTGGGCACCAGCAAAGCAAACGCTCATGGTCCTCTTTGTCAAATGGCAAACACAAATTCTGCCCACTGACCGGATGATAATATCTGCTTAACCACGGGTTATTGTATAATTAATTACTCTCAGAGCTTTATTAAGTCCCTAAGAATCTTTCTATAGACTAGGCTGGTATTACTCTGCCATACATTTTAAAGAGATTACTGTTAATTAATTTAACTTGTCTACGTACCTAAAACTCAGCTAAACCCTCTATTGTGCCATCTGCTGTCATTTCAGACATGCAGGATTTCCAGAACTCCCATTGAACTACGACAGATTAATGCTCTCTACTCAGATATAAAAGCCTCCAAAAAAGACACTTTCCAGCACCTCCTACAATGCACTGCATGGTGCCAGGGAGCAGCCCATGGAACTGGGATCGCCCTTCCCATGAGTTATCCATCCCACCAAGAGAGAATTTCCCTCTGGGACTATCGACCCGGAGCTTTCCAAAGGCACTAAATTCCCTGAAAGTGCGAAATAAAACATTAAGCCACAATTTATCTACTCCTGGGGCTAAGGCGCCCAAACCAGTGAACATAAATCGCTCAGAACATTTATGATCTTCTGACAGATTTCTCTCCTGAAATAGGAGCCCGACACACGTAAATCCTCACAAATGCTCCTCCAGAGCGGAGCTGAGCAGTGGCAGAACCGACACGTGGAGGTGGGCTGCGCCCCTTCCCATCGCCCACGCTGTGAGGCACGAGGGCTGTTTGCTGAGCGCAAAGTGCCAGCCCCCTCCCCTTCATCCTGTGTGCCCACAGCCGCAGACATGGCTGCCAAATCTACACGGCGCCCAAGACCAGTGCAACCCATGGGCTGAGGGCTCCTGTGGCTACCAAAAACCAGACAGCAAGTAGTAATGCTCGTAACAAGCCGGACCTTCTGTTTGGCCAGGCCACACGGGCTGGAGAGGTTTTTGTCAGAAAACAATTCCAAGTGAAAAAACAAAAACCAAGAATAATGAACTAACCCAAGCATAAAAATCCTTGGTTTTCTGCTAAAACACACACAGAAACTCACAAGAGTTTCTGAAGGCTCTGTTTGTTCATTTCCCAGGTAGCAGCTGCTTCTGAAAAGAGGAGTATTTTTAGCATAAGGTTGTAACTAAGGTTAAAAAAAGAACGGTTTCCACCCAGCTCTCTTTCACAAACTCATTCGGGATGAGCAATGTGACAGCGTTTGGCTCCCACCACGCATGTTTCCGGCAGCATCCTCTCCCAGCACCAACCTCCCACACAGGGATGCTCGGCTGCACAGAGCACACAGCCCTCTCTGGGGCCAGACTCACCTACTGGCAGAGCCATGGTGTCTGTAGGGACCCTGAGCTCACCCTACAGCTGTGAGCTGCAAGGCATGGCATGACCAGAGCAAGTTTGCAGCATGGCTGGAAGTTGGGCAAGACCAAGGAGCTGCTCACCATCTAGGCTCAGGTGCTCACCTGCTTGCTCAGATCTTGTTTGGAAATCAGCACGGAACTGCTCCACAGCTCCAAGCAGAGCCCATTTCCTAACCAATAACTCATTTCCAGAGCAGTCAGTAACTCTGCACAAGGTGACTCCAGCAGCCCTGTTTCACCTGCACGTTGCTTTGGCTCAGGGTGTGCTCCCTGCATTGCCACCTCTCCAACAGCAATGTTTTCCAGCCTGGCAGCTAAGGGGATGTTTAGGCAGACATTCATGCAGACAGAAAGCTAAATCTGCTTTGCATTATGCTTGCTCCAAGAGGGGCTGGATGGAGAGCAGCAGCTTGCAGCTAGGCAATGGGTATGAGCCAGCACCTCATCCAGACAGTTCGCTTGCACTTCCCAGCAAGCGCTGTTTGCAGCAAGCATACCACGAGGCTTATGGCAGGGAATGGTCTCAGCTGACACACTCTCCACCTGTCTGCCAGGGTGAGGTGCATCCCTCAGCGAGGTGCTGATGGATCAGTCCAAACATCCTTGCCAGCCAAAACACGGGTGAGGCAGGCATGAAAGAGACACACTTGATTCCGATGGAGCCCGTTCACTGAGCTTGGGTAGGCATTAAAGCAGCTGCAGCTGAGCAGATGCTACGCAGTGGCATCCCACTATGTCCCAAAGCATTCACAGCCTCCAGCCTGAGTCAAGTCCTCCCTTCCCACTTAAGTGCTTGGTTTACACAGCAAAGCAGCTCTCCCATATACCCTTGCATCACACCCAAGGAGCTTGCAGTTGAGCCCCAGATTTCATCGTGATTTGTAATCAGTGCATCAGCCATTAGAAGTGGGTGATTAAAATATCTGTCATGAAGAACAATGTAACACAAACGGAGATAAATTGTATTATTGTGGGTCATTTAGTTCTAAGTGCAACAGCCTCTGCATTTTTTTTTGCCACTTAGGCTATATGCAGCATGAAACAGCACAAATAAATAAAGATGTAGAGAACATTAGATACACTTTGTAAGAGTGTATTATGCACGTTCACATTTCATTCTAGTTAGGTCAAAATTAGATGGTTTTCCTCCATTATCTCAGTGGATACGCTAAAAACCAGTGATTTATGAAAGAAACCGGTGTGAACGCCGCTGTAATTGATTAACCTAAGAGACTGGTGACCTACTTATAGGTATACAAATACGATTATAATTGTGCAGTAAGTAGCTGAACGTTCCGCAGGACTTCTTTATAATGTGACCCTAAGGCATAAAAACAAGAGGGAAACAAAAAACTTCCATTTGAGAATAGGTGCTGAGAGCTTTCTGTCCCTCTTGAGATGGGTGGGGGCAAAACCAACCCCTCCTGATCCGCAGTGTGCTCTGTCAATAGACGGTCAGAAGAGCTGGGGACAATCCCCAAGTGCTCACAGCCCTAAGGCCTCACCCAGACCAGGCCCACATCTGATGTGTGGAGCTCCACCATGGAAAGCATCCATTGTGGCCCCCAGGGAGAAATGATCTATTACAACCCCCTGCACTGGAAACCCTGGAGATGATGCGGGAGGCAGGAGTTGTTAGGGTGGGATGGAGTTAGTCAGCACTGTGCCTGATGAGGGCCATAACAGCATAATGAAAGGAATGAATAAAAGCAGGCTGAACTGACTCCAGCAGATTGATGGGCGCTTGCCGCTGGCTGCAGCGTAGGTCAGGACTGGAGCAGCACATGCAGGGCAATGCATGGTTCACAGTGAGGAGGCGAGTGGGGAAGGGGAGCTGAAGGGGACCCTGCAGGACCTGTGTGACACACAGGGTGCAGAAAGGGGAGCAGCATTGCAGTACACCCGTAATTAAGCTCTACTGCAAACCCACAGACTTGAGATGTGCCCCAGAGAAGAATTTGCACCCCCACTTCCCAAGGAGTTACCTCCGACTCAGGCGCACAGGTGACTGGATGAAGATGGCTGCTCTTCACTTCTGCATCCATCCTTCCAGATGCTGACAACCACCCAGGGGTGACTGACAGGCTCTGCTTTTGTATTCTTTTCCATATTCAGTTGTCTGGAAGAAGGATATGTTGGCCACAGCAATGCTGCATTTGAGAGAGGCATTGGCTTCCTGAGAGCGAATAGTTCAGGAGATTGTTATAGTCAGCCTGAAGATACTGACAGCTCTGTTATCATGCCCCAGGCCAAAAAGGAAAGCGTAAGGAAGAAATAGAAAACCACAAGTTAAATCTGTGCTTTACAGCAATCAGGCTCTTCCTTTTAACCTTCTCACATTCCAACTTCCACCTAAATGAATTAGTGATGGATAAACACTCTTTAAGTTGTGGTATTTTGAAGCAAAGAGATGACTCCTAGCTCAGCCAGCTATCCTGGCCATCCAACATAACATGCATTAAAGTGACAAAGGACGACAAAGCAGAGGACCACACCTTATCTTCAGCCCACACACAGTCCTGTATCCACATCTGCTGTGGGAAACTGAAGCTGTGCTCTACATCCAGTCCTGTGCAGCACCTATCTACCAAAATCTGCTGGGGACAGGTAGTGGCTATTTACTAAGCTGGTGGAATAGTACCTGCAATTCTCCTTAATGAGAAGAAGCCCAGCGCACCAAGCCCACCTCTCTTCACCTTCTTCATTTCAGACCTCTGGTGCTTCCAGCTACAGCTCTGCAAACACAAGCGTAGGGAGCAGCCTACTAATATGGCCTGTGGGACCAAATGAATCTCTATAGGGAGCACCTGTGCCCCCCTCGTTCCCTCAACAGACAGCAGCTGTTCCTCCTTCCAGAGTGTTGCTTTAAGTAAAAATCCTGCAATGCAATAATCCCGGCTTCAAGCCTATTGCAGAAATTAAAAATGACTTGCTTCTGGTTGGATGCAAAGCTTACTAATTACCTACCAGCGTTCGAGTGGCAAGTTTGCCACATGAATAATTGTGTATCCACAAAAGTGTTCCACTGGAAGGGTTATTAGCAGGAAAACAGGAATTCAGTTGGAAGGCATTAATAAACCTTGAAGACAACAGCTATTACGGTGATTGATCCTCTATCCAAGTGTACACAGCTCCTGCAGGATGGAGGAGCAGAGGATGCTGTGCAGGAGGGGTGTTCTGAGAGCAGGGAGGGAAGACAGGGTTGTTGCAGAAGTCAAGGGTAAAAATCAGTGCTGCCACATCCAAAAGAGTTTAGAAAGAAAAACACACTTCCAAGGCAAACTCAAAAATAGACCATTTTAGTGGTCTGCAGAACTCGAGTCCCGCTCCCAGCACTCAGGTTTCCCCCAGGTCTCTGCCTCATGCAGGTGGGGGCTCACAGGGCTCTCCGCCCCCTCCCAGGAGCACTACTGGGTTGGGTGCAGCCCATGATCTGCGTGGAGCTTCTCACATCACAGCATTCCGGTGCATGCCAGGATGCAGGGTGTTGAGCTCGTTGCAGTATTTTTCCTTCTGAAAGGAAACAAAAACAAACTCTTGCCAGTTTATTATTTCAGCTAATTATATGAACCAACAGTATTTCATCCAAACCATTTTAGGAAAATAATTGGAGAACGTTCACGAAACCCAAGCAACCATTTTTCTCCTGCCAGCATGGCAGATGCAAAC
>PPHD01027382.1:0-11187 GCA_002909625.1 Bambusicola thoracicus
CTGTCTAAATGGTCCTGTGTTTTTCCTCTAGGAGTATAATTTGAATAAACAAACAGGATTGTTATGAACAAATACGTAAATATAGTTCAAAAGTATTATGGGAAAGACCATAACACAGTGGCTGTTCTTTTCTAGGGAAGATTATTTCAAAAATAAAGCACCCAACAATATTTTCTTGGATTTTTTATCTAATTGACACTGCAAATAGCTACAGATTCATCAAGCATTAATAAGCATACCACAGGGTGGCTGTGGATTTTTTCTCTACGGATCCAATTAAACCTACAGAAGAAGGAACTTTCGTCTGCTGGAATTAAGCAAAATTAGAAAGAAACTCCATGTGGCATTTGATACTTACACTGCCCTTAGATTTTCGAGATCCTGCAATTGGAGGTAGTACGGATGCTTTAGAACTGCAGAAATAAAACGTGCCTTAGAGTTCTGTGCACTGTCTCTGTCATAAACACTATCAGTCTATCACTAAGTCAAATAACACCAAGACAACTATAGCAACAGAGTTAATTGTTTTATCTACTGATTGCAGAGTTTTGCTTAGAATCACTTATTTCTGCTCACTATATTATATTTAAACACATAATCATTAACTTTCATTACATTTCACCACAGTGCACAGTTAAACCCACTTCTAATCCCCGGAGCAGTAGTCAGAGAAATAGTGTAGGATAATTAAAACTAATACAATGAAACATCCCAGCAATTTCAATAAAATTCTGTGTGATCAATTGATCAAGACATCTTTAGCAACATTTTCCATTGTCTTTAAATTCATTTGTTTTAAATTCTGCTTCTCAAAATACTTTGTTATTCATGTTGCTCACTAAAATAAATGAATACAGTAAAGTTTACATGCACAGTGTGGGACAAATGCCCTAAACTAATTTGTGGGACAAATTTCCATTCATTTCCATTTCTTTCATTTCAGTGACTCCTGAATTATCTCCACATTTCAAAGATACTAAAAGCCCAAGTTCCTCCTTACAGAGACCCTGTTTAGAGCTCTATTATGTGATAATGCTTGTTTACAAAAGCGACCCAAACATTAACCACTCTTAAAGGAGTACATATTTCATAAAGCATTACCATGCAAGTAGACTGACAAATGTAACTATGCATAATCTCATTTAGCTCATAATTCATAATCTCATCAGTGAATTAGGAAAGAAAAATTAAGCCAAAGCAAAATAAACCTTTGTCAGATAAGAATTTTATGAAATATGATCAACAGTTTATTTATGAGCCAAAATAATCCCTTGAGTTTCCATTTTCTCATTTAGTACAGATATGTACCTCTACTTTCTTAGAAGTTTTCAATAAAATTTTGCATCCATTCAAGCAAACCCATCCATCCACCTTTTATAAATGTTTTTGGAGTTACAAATTTCTAATTTGTAAATGAACTGACACACATACAAGAAAGAGAAATACAGAACTTACCCCTGTGGCCTTGTTGTAGATTTGCTAAACAGCAGCTCACCATATGGTAACTTCTTAAACTTTTCTCTACCCACTGCAACATAAAATTGCCCTTTCTCCAAGTCTGACCCATTCTGAACATGTTTTCCATCTAAAGTGTAAAGTCTGAAAGAAAATGTGAAGTTTTAATATAATAAACCTTACCATTTTGCAAAATGACATAAATGACAGGTAGACCAATCTCACTTAAAACTAATGAAATATAAAGCACTATGAAAGATAAAATTTTCTCACCATTTCTAAATAAGCATGAAGAATATATTACTTCAGTCTCTAACACCTTCCCCTTTACATCTCATATCAGATTCCATCCCCCATTTGTGCTCTGGGCACCACTTAGAAATCTGGGAAGAACAGTGTGTTCATGACCCCACAGATAAAAACCTAGGACCATTCCACTTAACAAAGTTTATAGAATTGTCCTTATTTAGTAGGTGCAGTTTGGCTTACATGTGGGCTGCTCTGAAAGTAATGCCTCCTATTTTATTACATCATCCAATAACATCAGAGGTGGATATCAGTGGTATGACAGTAGAGGTTGAACCTTTCTGCCAGTATTCCATTACACTTTGTTGTTGTGCAACAGATGACAACAGAAGGATGGTCTGACAAAATGGTGCCTAACATGGAAGTACATATGAAGTAGTGTCACTGAATTCCACCATCCACTCTGACTGCTCCATCCTGACACTGACTAAGCTGAAATCTCAAACTACAGAGTCAGGCCAGAGAAGAAGACAATCTTCCTCTTGCAATATGATATCACAAGGTCCTATTCTATTTTGAAAACCATGGAGAGCATTGTCAGTCTTGGCTAGACTGTCCTCATGCATCTGTATAGTCTAGATTTGGTACTGACTTCTGACTTCTATCTCTTTGGGCCAGTTAAAGATGGACTGGGTGGGAAATATTTTCCTAGCAATTATACCATCATAGAAACAGTGAGTCATCTCAGCTGGTGCAAATTTTTATGAGTGCAGCATGCAGGCTCTTGTTCATAGCTGATGAAAATGCATAGCTAAAAGTGGTGACTGTTGAAAAAAATAGTGTTTTTTAGCTGAGAATTCGCTCTATCAAACGGTGTTATTCTGCTCAATGCATCTGATCTAATTTCCATGAAAATAAATAGAAGGCATTACTTTCAGAGCAAACTACGTAGAAACACCTTGCTTTTATATGCGCAGAGACCAAATGTTCTCAAAAGAGAAGCTGCTGCTTTTAAAAATTGTTATCATGTTGCTGCTTCCTTCTGAAGTGGTATGCTAACTCTGAGGTATCCCCTCTGTACTACTCATCCTTCTTTATAGTGCAAAATTTTGACAGTCATACCAACAACTGAAAGAGGAATTTATTTTTCACTGCCATGCAGGCAACATCATTTATACAGAAAAGATGGTAATAGAACAAGCAATCTAGAAATCATCAAGAAAGTAATTTCTGAATTCATCTGTGTCTTGCTAGATTACACTTTGCTTTGTAGAATTCACATTAAGAAAAAAAAAAGGCAAATTGGTGTACTGCAACTGAACTGCTTTATCTATTTGTATGATGTTGAACATACAGGTACATAGTGATACTTACAAACATGACCACAGATTTTTGTTCCTGACCTTTCACGTTGCTTATGTTTTAATATTAGATGTAATGCACAAAATTTTTTGTTTGATGTTAGTCCCAAAAAGTTTATGGACAAGCATCTGGCAGTTTCTAATTTTATTTTTCATCCAGAAAATAATGACAATAATAACTGAATGAAACCAAACCTGTCACTGAATGGAAAGGGGAATTAAAAATGCATTTTTTAATAGGGGAAACATACTTGTAACTACTGGCATAGCCAGCATCACGCACACAGTTTTTGTGACACTACTTAGGCAGTTTGTTACCCTCCAACTGGTCCAAACCACTCAAAAACATCCTGGGTTCTCTCATACACCCCTGGATAGTATTATGCAGGAAATGTTCGTGCAGTCATTTCTGCTCACTCTCACTGGGTGATAAGCAAAGGCTTGTCCTGTAGGTTCACGGTGAACTTCCATTTTCCCTCCTCAATCCCAGCCAAAAAGTGGCAGTCAAAACAAAGCAAACATAGGCTGACAAAGTGGACAGCAACTTGAGGAACCATTATTTTCAAACACCTACTTGCCCACCAGATACTTGCTGATCAGGTTGCTGTACCCCATCCCTGAGCACAATCTGGCAAGGAGAAAGACTACTTTCTCATTGTCTTCTCTCTCATATTTCTTACTTATATCTCTGTTCTTATGATGATGATGATCAATAACAGTTTTCAAAAGCCACACGTGAAACTATAAGAGTCTTGGCAGCTTTGGATGTCATTTAATGACATGAGGAAGAAAAACTGCTATATACATAATGCAGGTTCTCGTAACTCCACTTAGCCTTCCTGGAATCCGTGGTCTTATAGGAGCTCTTCTAACAGTAACATAATTTCAGTAAACCCCAGCAATTAATGCGCAACTTATTAAAGAACAACAATCTCTCTACCAGTATATTTAAAACACATTCTTAGCATTTTAAGGAAAAGACAATGAAAGCTGGATTAAAAGAAGACCAGAAAAGGGAAAACATTAAATAATTTGAAGCACTATGTACATTATCTTATTTTTAAAAGATTACAACAGAATATTGAAGAGAATACTTCTCAAAAGCAATTTTAACTACACATGTAACTCTATATGCTTTCATATATGTTATTCAGATTCACCAAGGAAGTAACAAGAATAGAAGACAACAGGTTTTTAAATCCTTAATCAGCCTAGAAGTAGAAAAAAAAGATTTTGTGAACAGCTGTTACTACATTCACTTCAGGATTATGTTAGCTGAGAATCAGATCCAGAAAGCTGAAAAATGAGTTTAGGTTTACTTTGACGGAACTAACAGTGGTAAGAAGCCAGATAACAAACAGATGAAATGCAGGACTGAGGGGAAAAACAGATCAGAGCTAATACTCAACAGACAGCACTACCTTCATCTTCCTTCATCTTTTATGGTCTGTACCATCTCTGGAAAAGTAATCACAGGAACTGAGATAGATTATTGCATTTTCACTGATTTGAGAAAGATTTTGCAAGCTTAGCCTCAGAGACTATATAAGTTATGAAGAACGATTTTCCAACCCTTTCCTATCTGAAAAATGGATTCCTGTAATGTGCTCTGCATGGGGTAACACTGGAACGTCAGTCATTTGCCAGTACACATCTTTCGCAGCCTGCTTACACACTAAAGTTTATCATGGAGACCACATAACATTTTGCTCTAAAACCTGCAGGAACAATCAGATATTATTTTAGGGAACTTATTTTACGTTTCAAGGCCCTAAGGCAATTGAAATCTATCTACAGGGTGCACCAGAGATACTGGAAAGCCCTGACTCTTACTGGGAAGCTGAGCTGATTGATTATAAAGCATACCTTTGTCAGAGAACAGGTCTTCAAAGACCAAGTGATCTAAAACATTTTCCTAGCAATTGTCTGCCCCAGTGAGTTAGAAGAACTATCAAAATTAAAGGCTAATTAAACATTTAGACAAGAAATAATGATTGAATAATACTGAAAGTTTTGGTGGTGTTTGTTTTTTTCTTTTTTTTTTTCTTTTTTAAATAACAGTGGAAATTAAACAAGAAACTGATCTGGAGTAAACATATTTCCAGGTTCCTAGAATCATAGAAGGGGCCTCTAAAGACAGTTTTCTCACAGAGGAAATTCCCATAAAGCAGGCTTGATCCATTATCTACTTCCAGAGTTTTAAAAACATATATAAACATAGCAACTGTATCTCACAAATATTCAGCCTCCTGATACCTGTGAACAGCTCCACTTCTGAGGGAAACCTTTGCTGTAACCATTTCAAGAATGTGGTCCCAGTGATTCAGAGTTTTCCTGGGAATAAGGAGTCGCACTACAGGGCTAATAAGGTCTCCATTAGCAATCAGGCTGAAATAAAGCAAAGTAATATAAATTGAAGGACCACTTAAAGCAAAAATTATCTGAAGTCAATGAAGGGAAAAAAAAAAAAGCATCTCAGTAACTGAAAATTCAACTTACAAAATTGTGTAGGGCTCCTGGAGCGGTTTTCGAAACCGTGCTGATGCAGTGATTCTACTGTGAGTAACTGGCTTGACCTGCAAGAACAAAGAGAAATAGAAATCACTCAGTCTTCACAATAGGGTAGAGCTTTCCCTGACTACCAACAAGAAGAGCGAAGAACCTGGACAAAGAAATTCCTATTTTTAAATATGCCTTTTATTCCACCCCAGCTTCACCTTTTACAGAGCATACATGATTATTATTGTAAGTTCATAGGCTTGTTGAATGACAGCCACAGCATGGCACAACATAGTTGTATGGGAACTGTTGAGACACAGCCTGAACCACTGATTGATCACCTGGGGAAAGGACCAGGTCAGCCCTGGAAGCACAGCTGGAGGCAATTCACCTGTGTGACTGGAAGGGGTGGAGCCTGGCTGCACCTCTCTTAGACCTCATTTAAAGGCTGACTGCCACTGGGGAAGGATCTCTGGTTGGAGATTCCTCCTTTGTGTATTTTTTCCCCCCACAGGCCTAGATCCTTGGAGACAAGTGGGCATTCCTTTCTTGTTTGTTGATTTTGCCATTCCACACTTGTGTTGCCTTTCCCCTGCTCTAATCTTTCTGACTGTAACAATAGTGCAGCATGATAAAGCATAATTCTCATCTCTCACTGGAAACAGTATATGAGCATCTTTGGAGACTTCAGTCAACGTTCCAAGGCGCATGAGAAAACACTTCCAAATGCTGTTCTTACTTCCTTAGTTGTCACTGTTCATAACCATGCCTCAGGCAATTGAAATCAAATCTCATTTTAACAATAAATGCTATCTCTATCTCTAGGTCTTTCTGTTATAATGTAATAAGTATTTTTTTACTCATGTGTAGGTCTTTACATCCAAAACAATCAGTAATTTACAAAAGTTGCTGAATACTATTATCATTTTAGATGTGACTCAAGACAACAGAACTTCAGAATAAAGCATGGATGTTTCTAACGTTATTCCCTGTACTGAACTGATATCGCATTGACATCAAGTTGCTCAACATTAACGTCATCATATTAAATTGAAAGTTATGTGATATTGACTAGGTAGGATTCCTTTTGGAGTAGTTAAACACACTTTCAAATTTAAAAAGAAAACACAGTGACAGATGGACGGAAAGATGCAAAGACAGTAAGACAGACTCCAAACTCAGAAGAGGTCACAAAACCACACTTTGATCCTGTCTGCAATTCAACACTCTGGTTTCTATGATCCACGCTTTATTAGCACTAGTTAGAAAGCATTCCCTAAACACACAGAAGCTCTTCAGGATAGTCCCAGGTGTGCCCAATTATTTGCTTGTTCTACAAGCTGATGAAACCATTAATTTTGAGGTAGGCTCCTCAGAAGACCATGGTGTTATTGCATGTAGCCTAATCACTAGGCCCCTGAGAAAACAAGCAACCTGACAGATGCTAAGGGCTCATTTATGATTCAGAGGATTGTATTTCTGCCAATAATAGATACTGTGGTATCAGCTTGCGAGTATGGCTTTTAAATTGCTCTCTCAAGGAGTTATTAATATTTCTAGCATTCTTTTGAAGCATAAAAGGCAGCCCTGTTCTCAGACAAGGAAGCTGCAGGGAACTGTAAGATAGGGTCAGCCTGGACAGACACTCAGTATTTTTCTAAACGTAGCCTAAACCAGTACAAAGTGCAAACTTGTATGATTTTGTTAAACGTGCCTAAAACAAACTTGTCTCCTGTATTAAAAGGTGGAAATATTATGTTAATACAGTATTATATTTGCTAATGTAAGACCATAAAAAGCAGCAGATAGAAATGCTAAGATGGCTGTGGTAATATTGGTGTGCTTAAAACAATGGACAGATTTTTGGTGCAGTGCATAGATGACACTGCAGTTTTGGGGGATTTGGATAAGAGTAGTTTTGATTAAATTAAAAAATTAAATAAAGCAGGTGCTGGACCACACTGGTACAAGCTCTCCAAAGAGTCCTTTGTCAGTGTGAACAGTGAGGATAAGCATACTACATCTTTCTATGGGGGCCTCACATGCTCTTAGACATACATTCAGGCTGCTGCTGCACATCAGGAAGAGGAGGGATAGCTTATTTCTCTGCTACTGCTAGCTTCTTGAAAGCACATCTTATACTTGATCAGCTTCAGCAAACAGCAAAAAAACACACTATCCACCATTCTTCTAAATAAGCTGACAGTCATGCTCCTGTTTTTTTTGGCCACCACGGTCTTCAAATTACTATCCCACATTGTTTAGAACAACTTCTGTGAATAATGTTAAACTACTGACAGGTATGAAAAGAGCTTTAATTTCTAAAGCAAGCCACAACATTTAAACTTGCAGTGACAGACATCAATAAAATACTAAGTGCTTAGCTACTATAAATCAGTGCAGTTCCTTTGAAGTATGAAGATCTATGCAAACTCGAGAGGAAGACAAATTGGGGATTTAATTAAAGAGTATGTGAGACTGCTGGTATTTCCCATGTAGGAGGTACCACAACATTGCACTGTCTGAAATAGCCTGACCCCTCTGGCACCACAGTTACACATTAATGAAGATGTGAAGGTTTGTACTTACATTAACAGATCAACATTGCTAGACCCCTAAATCCTTCTCTTCCCCATTTGCATCAGCAATTTTGAGCATATTTACATTAGTCAATGTTCTGTCCCATTATGATTTTACCTTCAAGTTTTGTACATTTTCAGAGGGGTGTAAAGGGTCCATCAAAGAGCAGTTTCCACATCCTACTACCAAATGTTCCTGTTTCATAATTTGCAATGAGATACTCATGTGCGGCACTACGCAACATACAGCAGTAACACAAAACATTTAGAACAGGAAGGAGAAAATATACTAGTTGAAACGTAGAGGGAACTTTAAGCAAGCAACATAAAACTAATCAAATGGGAATCTGCAACGCAAGAAGAGCCACATATGCTTGGAAATGCACCATGGGACCCCTCACTCTTAAAACCACCAGAATTTTTACCCTCCTATCCTATCAAGAATTTCCTCTTTCTTGCAATGCCCCTTACAATAAGAGTACTCTGGAACTTTCTCAATTCGAAGAACAGTTACTACCTGCTCATTAACTTAGTGAAGCACCTGACAGAGCCGGAGAAAAGCAAAACAGCTGAACTCAACACCAGCTAGGCTCTAGGAGCTAAGATCTCTGTAAAAACTTGAATATCTGAATACTTTTTACAGAGCGTCTCTTAGAACTAAGCATACATCTTCAGGCACAATTCACTGTGGTTGGATTTGTGTTGGTAAATGTTAGCTGCAGCTGCGTGCCTCTTAACATTCCTTTGAAAATACAAAGCCACTATGCAGCTAAGCATTTAATTGGTGCAATGTTAGAAAAAAAACCCAACAGAATAAAGTATAGTTGATTTATAACATTTTATACAACATTTACTGTTATGACATAAGATAAATATTCACAAAATTTAACAACCATGTACAACACAGCAAACATACACAAGACATCACATAATCTACTTCAGGTACTTACACCTTCCACTGTTGACTGCTGGCAAAACAAAAGCAAAACAAAATGATCAGCAGCCAAACTATCTACTCAGGCTTACTGTCATAAATATTTATATTAAAAACAGTTTTTCTATGGAAACCATTTTGAATAAGCATGCTTACAGAGATACATGTAAACATGTATATTGTTTATGTATGTGCATACATTTACACATCAACCCAATATAGTTTTCATACAAAATTTCCTACTATGCTTACGTTCAGCTGACACTGAAGATCAACCAGAAAAAGTTATCCTTTTTCAAATATTGTGGATGGTCTTGGCACTCAGTAAAAGTTTGAGAATACTTACTGTTCAATGCTTTTAACTCAAAGAAGTGTTATATTGAGAAGGCAAGATTAAATTTACAGCACAACGGGCAAAAGTGCCATAATTGAAAACATCTACTTAGGTAAGGTTTCTGAGCAACCCATACTTTGGTTTGAAATACAAACCTTAAAAAGAATGTTTTTCATTTCTTCATAAATAAACAGTAAAAAGAAAAAAATAATCACTAAAATGGAGATGCAGCAAAATATTATCTATTTCTTTTGGCTCATGTAAAACTATTTGTTTATCCCTATGTGTAAAGATTTTTCTTCTACAAATGCTATGATATGCTTTTCACATATTCTATTCAAACAGAAGCTGTAAAGGAGGACAGGCTTAGCAAACTTCTCAACATTTCTGTTGGGTACTCGGGACTTGAGAAAGGTGTGTGACACTTCAGAGAATCAATCCTATATCAGAAAAGTATACTGCTCACTAAATAGTATTTTAATTGTCCTCTGAACTTACCATGCTGCATATTTAATTTCTAAAAACAAAGTGATATTTATGCACTGGAGAATAGTTTAAAATAGAAATGGGCAGTTCTTAGCTTGACTTTTCCCTCCAGTGTACATTAAAATGTTGAGACAAGCTAAATACAGATAATTGTCTGGTAGCAGTTTCACAGGCGGCCATGAAAGCTTGGGAAAGAAATGGTGTCACTAATTGATTTATTTCCTTTTCTTACCAGAAAAGAGCCCTGTCCAGTGGGCCAACCTGAGCAACTGCAGGATTTATGGGTTTACAGAATTTATTCTGCCATGCTGCGTGGCAGAATGACATCAGCCAAGAAACCTTACCTCTCTGAACCAGGTGCTCTGTGACTGTTTGGTTTATACCAGTTTAAGAGTTTGCTTTTCTCAGTGGTTTATTAATAATATCTTGGGCACTACTAACATTTCACTTATTACTCACGTCACTTTATAAATAATCTTTGGAAGTTTTAATATTTCAACACAATGTCACATACCAACTTTATCAGCTCATGCAGTGAGCCGTGACTTTACCAGTTTGTTACAATTGCCTGTTTGTTAATCAATGTGCACAGGAAAAAAAATGAGAACAAATATTTGCATTCCCTTAGGGTAGAACAGGGGTCAAAAGGACTAAAACCCCATTTATACATACAATCACCATCCTATGATGTGAAACAAAGGAATGTTCAAGGTTGAGTGATCAAAAGCAAATTAAAAAGATAGAAGTTACTTTTTCTAAGGCTATTACAACATAGGAAATATCTTACCTACTTCATAGGAATGTGACATTTTAGGAACAGGTATTTTAATACATTCTGACTAAAGATGAGTCAGATTCACAGAGTTTTGTCAGTACAAAAATGTTTCAGTTATCCTACACAGTAATAAATCTAGATAATTTACTTTTCCCTGGCCACATTACATTGCTAGATGGTACACTGGATAGTAAAAACAGCCTCGAGCAAGAGACTAATGGCCTTTCTGCTGGCACAAGTACAAATGAATACAAATATTCAAACTCTTAACTGGTTGGATTTCCAGGTATGTATAAAGTGGATCACAACATCACAGCTGTACATAAACTTCTTAGCCCATACAAAGCACAGATGAGGCAGAAATGAGCTGTATCAGACAGAACAAGCACATACAGACTCAATGTGTCTTCTAGATCACAAGGCTCCTATAGAATTCCCAAAGCATTTAAAGCCACTCTCTTCCAAAAGCAATAGCTGGGGTCACTATGTTTACCTCCAAGGTAAATCACCATTCTTTT
>PPHD01027383.1:0-10903 GCA_002909625.1 Bambusicola thoracicus
GGTGGTTGGCGACCCTGCCCATAGCAGGGGGGTTGAAACTAGATGATCATTGTGGTCCTTCTCAACCCAGGCCATTCTATGATTTTATGATTATGATTGTATGTTTGGAGTATTTGTTGTGCTTTTGTAAAATTTTCATCCGATTTTTTTTTTTTTTTTTTCAAATGGGAGACAAGAGATTCCATCTGCTTTGAGAATTTGGTTCCTATATACCTGAATCTTATCAGTACAAAGTCCAGATTAAAATGATAACAAATTTTTGTCATCAAAACACTCCCTTTTTTGAGGAGGTATTCTCCTGTGACAGTTCTAGGAGAATATAAATATGATCTGCTGTAAGGCGTTAAGTGATGAGTAAAAGATTCTTCTCAATAAAATATAGAAACATTACATATATAACATACTGTTATGCTAAAAGCTCATTGTAATCAAATACTTGGAGTTTACTAAAGAGCCATTTATTGTACATTAATTGTTCATCTTGTCTCAGTTTTTATTCTGGGGATAACAACCATGTGTACAAAATATTTCTATTTCATGCTATTTCTGTTCTTAGTTCCCTAGTTTTCTATTAATAGAAGAATTGGTGGTATGGATGCATCTTCTGAAGCAGAGAATGGGATGACAGAGATGGCAGAGGCTCATAATCTACTGTCTCCGTTACATTGCTATTTATTTTCAGCACCAGCTTTATGGTTTGGAAATTTTGTTTCAATTCCTCCCTTTCAAGGCTGCCAGCAAATACTCAGTTATATTAGGAGAAAAATCCTTGTTTGTTACAAGTCAGTCGGTCTGTAATGTAAAATGAATATGTCTATAATTAGGGAATATTTTTTAAATGTTACTGTGATCTTTCTTTATAACCAAGCTCAGTATATATCAGTGGGGTCTGATTCTGAAGGTGTGAGATGTTATGGTTAAATCCTGTAGATAAAGCACATTACCTAAAAGTATCAGCTGATGCAGTGGGTCAGCCTCTGCAGAAAGATGTTAGATTACATGGACTGCATACGTTACATAGAGTAAGTTATGCTATCCTGCCTACTTATTTTTTTCAGCTTTTTAAATTATTCAACAGGGAACCCTTGTGTTTTATTTGACTGGTTTAACTCTTCAGTTAGAGAATAAATTGTGTAGTTTCTGAATGGCGAAGTATCAGCAGCAACTGGCTTTGTTTAGACTGCAGTCAGTCTCAGTTAAGTTTTCTTGTCCCTGAGAAAATATGTGGATGTCTTTACGCATCTGTATCATCTTTTAAGCTGTGAATTACAGTATGATGAATTATTGAGCCATTCAGATTACTTGCTGTGCATATACTTAAATTCAATGACAAAACTTAAATCATATTTCTATTGAATCAAAATGTGTGGTATTTTTCTTACTGAAAGAAAAATCTGAAATTCTAGCTAAAAATATTTTAGGTTCAAGAATGTTTCACTTCAAGTGAAATGATGTTGCTGATCTATTTTGAGAAACTTGAACAGAAGTTGAGGGTATGAAAGCTCGTTGTTAACAGAAATAACCATCAGAGTTTGGTTAGCCGAAACTATGCTGTTTCGTGGTGGTTAGGGCACAGTTCTGACAGAGAGGATGTATGAAAATCCTCATGTTCAACAAGAAAGCGCAGTTCTCCATTGTAGGCCAGACAGGTACTGTTAATTATAGTGCTTTATTTGATTCAAGTGAGGCTTCTGTTACTATGTCTGCTTTGTGAATGATTTCCACACTTTGCAACCCATACGCAGCTTCTTCTCGAATCCATCCCAAAATTTCCACATCTGTCTACCTCAAAAACAAACAAAAGAAGCAAACACCGAAACCACAAGAAAACAATGAAACAGAAACCTCCTCCCAGAATCTTTTAACTAGTAATTAGGGTTTCATTCAGACTAATCTAATGTGGTATCTCTTCTAAAGCCAGTTTTTGAACAAATCAGTTCCTTCCAATAAACTGCATGTGACTGTAACTGTCGTGGATTCGTAGAGATTATGACACTAGTTAAAAAGCAAGGATGTAAACCAGTTACTTTTACCTTATGTAACTTCTTAATCTGATACCACTTTATTAGTTGGGATCTCCATAGTATTTTTATAGATAATCTGTTGGTCATTCAGAATGTTGTGTTATCGTGGTTGTTTGCCTGTTCTCAACTGAAAGTGCTTCTGCCAATGTGTAGGTAGTACTAAGGAAACTAAAAGGAACAGGACTGCATCTCTTTTAGCACTTGGATTCCTCGCTATGATGCTGTAAAACTGCCATCCATACCTGTATTTATAATTCCATGGGGCTCTTGTAGCAGCACACAGTAGCCTATAAAATCAAGGACTGTGAAGACAGCCAAAAGCTACATTTTGTAAGATGTGTGGTATCATGTTCTAATCTTGTAGCTCATGCACATTGTTAAATCCAGTACAGCATCTTATGAGAGCGTAATTCACATTGGAACAGTATGCTCAACTTGCACAATTTGTCCTTGTAAAAATGCTATAGTAAAGTCGAATTTGTCAAAATCCTATTGTTTTTTCCCATAGGAGCAAGTGTTAAAATGCTTGTATCTACTTTAGTGGCTTTATATGCGTACTCACAAACAGCATAATTTCAGAGCAACACAAGAGTTATTTTGTTAGAATTAAGGCTGAACTTTAGTTAGGCTGAACTTTAGTTAGGCTGAACAAAGCAGTTTTAATTATAGCACAGATACATTTAGATGGGAATTTTTAAAAAGAATTGTATTCAAATGATCTTTGACCCCTGTTCATTTCTTTCTTCCTTGTGCCATAGCAATATTAACAGCAAGTTAAGGATTGCTTTGAAATAATTATTTAAATAGAGGTTACATATTATTTCCTCAAGATTTGTTTGATGACTTATATTAACATAGCTGCTGCTCTCTGAAATTGATTTAATTTTCATGTCAAAACTGAAAGTTTGGAATATCTACAATGAGCAAGGATGTGACTTGATGTCTTAGGTGCTTTTATGTCGCACTGTGCTTGGTTTCCTCACATATCTGCTTTACTGGGTTACGCTCTTTCCTCATGTTACTGATTTTTCCCTTGCATGTGATTTAAAAATAGTGTCATTTTGCTATTTTAGACAGCACACTATTCATTTTTCTTGGCATAGTCTGCATTGATTTTCATTGGCTTATTCATGCACAAAGCTGTGTCTGAGTAATTCTTTGTTCGCGATATGTGATCTTGTTCTCAAAATCTGCAAAAGGTTTTCAGAACCTTTCCTTGTTTACAAATATGTCATTGGTGGTGCGTATCAACCTGAATTTAGGCAAGAATTGATTAAATTTTAAAGAAACTCCAAGAAAACTAAAAATAGTGAGATAAAAATATTGCTTTAAACATTTTCATGCTGCAGGTTATACAACTTGTCAGGAAATATCGTAGTACAGAGATGAAGATGGTGAAAACGAGGGATAATAGCATGAGTTGAAGCAAAGCTCAGTTACTGTATCAAATGGTTTTAAATCCTCAGGCAGAAGACTTTAATCAATTTAAATTTTACTTTGCATTGAACGTTTTTAAAAAGCAGGTGCAGTTGAAGCAAGTTGCAGAAGGATTTGTCCACTGAATTTTGAGCATCTCTGAGGATGGAGATTGTGCAACTTGCTGGGGTGATTTGTTCCAGTGCGTAATCACCCTCATGTGAACACCTTCATTTAAAAAAATGAAATCTAAACAACAAACAAAATCTAACTCCTTTTTTTTTTCCCAGACAGATTTTCCTCCATTCTCACCTGTGTGTTATTTCTTGTCCTCTTGCTGTGCAGCTTCAAGAGCAGTCTGACCCTGTCCTCCCATTAGATAGCTGCAGACAGCAGTGAGCTCTCCCCCTCACCTCTTTCATGGCTGAGTAAATTCAGAGCTTCACCTTCTAATATCACATGTTCCACTCCCCCATTTGTCTCAGTGGCCCCTTCTGTACTTGTTCCAGTTTTTTTTTCTGTTGTCAACTAGCAGGACAGTTACTAAAAGCTTGTGTTGATTGAAGTGGTACCAACCTGTGTTTATGACCTTGGTTGGAGTGAGGGGCCGTGTGGGGTGAAATATAGCACTGAATATTTTGGAAATAATGTGAAGCGATGCCTGTAAGGTCATCTAGCAGCTTTTCAGATATGATGAACTCCGTTGTCTGTTATGTCTTCACAGTATTGCTGAATGCTGTCAGTTTGGTACTCTCTGTGTTGCCATATGAGGAGGATTTAACATTTGAGGAGGATTTAACATTTAATATCAAATTTGTTTATATGAAAATACTTGTTGCTACATAGTTAGCGTTTGGATTTACAAGAGAGACAGCAGGATACTGAAATCACTACACAAGCACGATGTAGCAATTGCAGTTCATGCTTGGATCTCCGTACAAATATGATTCCCATCACTAAGCCCCCATGTGCTCATCCACAGCACGATGGATGTCTCATGTCACCAGGAAGGAGTATGAGAGCTAAAGCCAGCTCAAGTCTGTTACTCTCTCAAAAGGTCCTTTTTGTTGGCTGTTCAGATTTTATGCTTTTTCTTTGGACTGAGCTACATAAATTTCTCTACTGCCCTGCTGCTGTAGCTAGCTGGGAAGGCACTGCTCTGCTAATTATCTCAGGGAAGTCTGTTCAAACAACTTGATGACCTACTGGTACAGCTGTATATCTGAAACAAAGGTTACCCTTGCTGGTATTAAGATAAGTTCAGTTAGCTTAACACTTATCATTGACAGGGTGGTCGTGCCTTGCATTCTTCCATGAGGTCATTGCCTTTGCCCATCTGCTCTGAGCCTTCTTCCAATGCAGAAGTTTGTTGGTTACTCATTCATGCCATACTGTATCTCTCTGATATTTGTAAACATGTTCCTTGTGAACTGATAGGTCACAAATAACTAGATGGAACCTGCGTGTACTAGCTGCTCCTCATCTCAGAGCTGAACAAATGTGTATTTTGGCAACATGAAGTAAGAATGCCCAGCTGCACAATGGTGAGCTAGAAAAAGAAGAGGGAGAAGAATTGTAGGCAATAGCAGTACACTTAGCCTGCATCATACTTCTGGCCTGTGTCTAAAGGGGTTGCAAGAGAGGGCAACAGCCTCAGTAGCAGGTTGATGGCCTAGCTAAGTTGTTTGAAAGGCTCAAATCTACCCTGGTGAAAACAGGAACCGAAGTTTAGGTCCATAAGTGGATCCCTTCTGAGTACATAGGTGACCCCACAGTACCTGGTCACTGTCCTTGTTGCCTTAATGGTGTTGGGAAGGTGTTTGGCTTTGGGAGTAAGAGCCTCGCTGTAGAAAGGAGAATAAGGAGGAGATAAACAGGAAATAGCCTTCAGAGACTTGTAAGGGTTAGGTAACGTGCCTGTCAAATCTAGCAGTAATTCCAAAATTCGTCACCATTACTTTGACACAAAGAAAATACGTAATTTCTTAGTTGCCTTCTGAAACAATCTGTTCAGTTTCTCTCATTGTAGAAACAACAGTTACCACAATAAGGATATTTTTGTCCTTTGAATATGCATTTGGAAATGATTTTTTTCTCCCTCTGTATTTCTTGCACTACAAAACAGTATTCATACTGAGCTATTTTTGACTGCTAGAGGAAAGTTAGGGTACCCCCTACTGACTATTTTTGGAAATAAATCTGAACTGTAATGTACCTCTTCAGAGACAGCAGTAGTTGAGCTTAATCCAATCTGCAATTTTAATAGGTTTTTAATGAGTTGAAGAAGAGTGTCATTGTTTGCTGTTTTGTTTTGTTTTCTTTTCCCCCCAGGTAATTTTGTTCCTGGGTTCAACCTGCCTGTAATAAAACTATTTTAAATGTGGGTACTTGTAGCTTTCAGGCTGAGTTCTGTAGGTACCAATGGAGATACCTTGATGTTTTCATAGCTCTTGACGCCTAGTAACTAAAGCACAATTTATACCTTCAGTGGGATAAATTTGATGCATTTTGCCTGTCTTTTCCTTCTTACTTAGTGGAATACACGTTTGTGTATTTAGATTTAAATGAGTGATTGCTTAATAACAAAAATGTATTAAAATCTTTATTTTTACAAACCCAGTATACCATGATTTAAGACCTCACTTAAACTTCATATAATGACAGATCTTTTGGTTATTGTAACATTTATTTGCTGTTTACATATGTGAGCAAGCTTTTCAGTCTGTTTGTGCATACAGATCTTAAATTCTTCTCTGCAGAACATTCTCAAATTTCATCTTTTTATTTCTTTTACTAATTTGATGATAATTCTACACGTTTTTCTGCTAAATCCTCTTATATGAGAAATTGTTCTTGGAGTTATCCAGAGTCTCCAGTTTCCCTGGAGGTGTGCAAGGCCATGTTGGATGGGGCCCTGGGTAGCCTGGTCTAGTATTAAATGTGGAGATTGATGATCCTTGAGGTCCCTTCCGACCCAAGCCATTCTATCAGTTATTTGCACAATTGTACCAATAACCCACTTAAAATTATCTAGGACTGTTTGAATTACTGAATTTGTAACCAGGTGTGAAATGTTTATTTTGTTGAAACAACTTGTGCAAATAAATACTTACATTAGGTTTCTTGCCCTGACTTTTGGGATATCATGTTATGATTGTATTTTATCCTAGAATTCATTAGCAAATTAATTATCCACTCACTGTTGTAACCAATCATACTGTAGTTCCAGCAAAGCAGTTATCTATTACTAGAGTTATTATATTCACGTTTTCATTAATATATATGCTAATAAAATAGTCCAGCGGCCTCATTTTTAACTTCGTCATTAATAGACTTTAAGCTTAACTGAATTTATTTTTGAACTGTATGACTTTACCCGATACACCTCTATTTATTTTGTTAGATTATTGGATATTTTCAAGCAGTGCTGAAGGCTTAAATTAGCTTTAAGTTATTTTGCTTAGTAGTAGTTTATGTATCTTATTGTAGTCACATACATGGTTGTCTCCTTCATTTCTTTCATTAACAGTTAATATCTGAAGCAAACTTTTTTTAAAAGATGTGATCCTTCTTTTTTTGTTATTTACATTGCTGTTCTTTGTTTTACACATTTGGCTGCAGAGGTAAGGATTAATATCTCATGGGACAGAATGGCTATTTTCAAACAGGCTTCCTATATGGAACAGCCAGAAAATGTGAAACAAATGATGAGATTTGTAAATGTAAAACGAATTATGAGACTACTACACAAAAGCCTTTTTATTTGTTTTTGTTTGGGACATAATCTTTAGTTTCAAGAAAAATAATGCAAAAAGGAAACAAGAACAGTAGCTCCTTAAAAGCTAAATAGGTAGATTTTTACAGATATTATGGCAAATATCTCATTTGGTTCTGCAAACAGTTACCAAGATTAAAACTTCTTCCCAAGAGCAATGAGTTTAAGCATACTTAACAGTTTTCATGAACAAAGAGTTACACAGATCTCTTTACTCTTTGCAGCTGTCGCGTTCTTCCTGTTGTCATCATGCCTGACTTTTTAATTCTACCCAAGCAACTGTTTTAAAAAAGTAAAAATTAACAAGAGTGCTGCAGCCATTGTTTTGCTAGTTATTGATGCAGCTCTATAATATGTTTTGTTTATATGTACGTAAAAAGTTTCAAGACTTTTGTGCTAAAATCTTTCTTGTTTTCCAGTGACGCTAACATTAATTAGCTTAGCTGTTTTTGAAATTCTTCCCTACTTTTTTTGCTTTCCTTGTGAAATTTGAATGGCAGATCTCATTTACGTTGGTTCTTTACTGGTATGGATTTCTAATGAATTATAAACTCCTGGAACTCTTATTCTTTCAAGGCAAGTCACAGTTGTCTTTGGTAACTGTACTGAATCCATACTGGAAAGTATTGCATAAATATGCTTATTGTTGATTCTAAAAAAAAAAAAAAAAAAAGATGGACAATGTCCATGGAAGCTTGCAGGCAAATAAGTTTTACATGTTCTGTTACCACCTAGAAAACTTTGATTTAAAGTAATATCTAATATTGGAGATGAGATGCAATTGTGGAGTGTTGGAAACTTGTGAATAAATATTGGGAAGACTTGATGTGTGAGAATTATAATTTGTGGAATGATTTCTCAGCGGTAGAGATGTTTCTTGTGATTTTAAATCCTAAATGGCATTTGCACATAAGTGAAATGATACTGGGTTTTGAGTTCTTCTGTCCAGTAGTTCTGAAATTTTTCCTTTGTTTCACTTGTGTTTTCTTTATTGCTGTTGATAGTTCTCTTGTGTAAGGTCAGAACTGAACTGGGATATTAACCACCTATTACTTCTTACAGGTGCTGCTTCCAGCAGCTGGTCTCTTGCAACTGCAGGATGTGAAAAGGACTTGCTGTGAATTTTTGGAATCCCAGCTTCATCCTGTCAACTGCTTGGGAATTCGAGCTTTTGCTGACATGCATGCATGCACGGATCTATTGAACAAGGCCAACACATATGCAGGCAAGTTATTAGTATAGAATATAGCTTGATATTTGCATGGAGATGTGTACGTGCTCATGGATTTCATGTTTAACCACTCACACTTGCCCAAAGGAAATTGAATTTTATCCAGGATATTTCAGAAATAAATTTTCTGAAGGAGACTGCATTTTGTATGAATGTCTGTCAGAATGAAACTTTTGTCTATAACACAGTTATATGTACAGAGGGGCAGTATTTTCATGGCCTATCAGGTCCATGAAACTTCTAATCCAGAAAGAATCTAGCTTGCTGCTTGAAATTTTTTGCACCGTGACTCAGAGGAGAAATGTAGAAAAAAGAATTAAGACTCTGGTTTCAGAAGAGCAACTGCTGAGAGATGAGGTCTTGTCTGTAGTTGTCAATGCTGTTGGAAGAACATGAAGATGAAGGAACATGAGAGCATGTGGGGAAGCTATCTGTAGCCCCTGTACTGCACTGGCTAAGAAGTAAGGCAAGAAACATACCATATGGGTATTGTCTCGTAATTTGTCTTCTGACAATCTTACTCAACTAGATCAAGACTTCAGATTTTCTCCTGTAAAGGGTATGTGTAGAATCATTCTTTTTGTCTTGACACCAAGTAGATAGAGGTACATCTTCTAATTAAGCATGTAGCTCAAACAGCAAAATATTTTAGTACTCCAATTTTTACTCGCCTTTAGAGAACATTTGTCGTTATTTCTCATTCTTTGCTAAAAAATCTTTATATAATTCTTAATTTTAGTGGTAAAAGTACACTGTCCTCATAGACTGTTTTTCATATCTGCGAATGGACTGGCTCATCAAGTCTTGATATTTTCAAAATTAGGTACTTTGCTTGCTGTTGCGAATTAAAAAAAAGAAAAAAATAATAAAAAATTCTGATTCTTTGGTGAACTAGCAGTAGCACTACTGCAGGGCAGGGGACAGTAATTACTCCTGTTTTTGGTGATGAGGCCTCAGGTGGAAAATGCTGAACTGAACTTTAAGACAGATGCAAACAGACCGAAGTTAGACTTCATTGGATTCCCAAGAGCACATTAAGGAAACAGACTGACCTATGCTAAAGGCTGTGAGAGAGAGAGGAGTTGATTAGGTCAAGAAACTAAAATTCCAGGATGATGAAAAGGAACATATCTTCCTATGCATTAAAAAAAAAACCCCGCTGAGAAGGAGTAAGCTTTATTTTTGAGGTGTTTTTAAGGTAGTTACATACATTAAGAAAAAGTTAACTGTAAAAGTAATGCAAATCAGTCAAGCTGTCTATGGAAGTTTGGGGCTTTCCAGTGTTGGGCAACTTTAACTGATTAGATAAACTAATGATTTAGATTGATCTAAATCATACCTGGGTGCACAAAATGATTTGCTAGCTTGCATTTCTGTGATTCTGTAAAGGCTAGAATCCTTCCTGTTTTCAAAAAAACATTTTCTGTTGTTAGAAAGTATTATCAGATCGGTATCTATTAACATTATCTAGTACACCTGCATTACTTAACTGCTTTTCACACCAAGATAGATTGCTTAACATAGATGACTAAACCATAAACATAGCTACTTGTGTAAGCTTTGCGCAAAGCACCAAGTTTGTAGCCTACCACTGACTAGATCTAGTGCTTTAATTTGTTCAAATAGCAATTTATCTTACTATCTTTTTTTGTGTGTTGAATGCCTTGGGGCCTTGATGTTTTGGTAAAGACTGAAGACATTACACTTATTTACTTTTTAATGCAACTTTGTCATGGTGAACAAAAAAGCCTGCTTTTTATAGAGTTTAAACTTATTAACCAGCAAATTAGTATATTTTGATTGTAGCTACAGTAGTGAATATT
This sequence comes from Bambusicola thoracicus, assembly GCA_002909625.1. Classification (NCBI taxonomy): domain Eukaryota; kingdom Metazoa; phylum Chordata; class Aves; order Galliformes; family Phasianidae; genus Bambusicola; species Bambusicola thoracicus. The sequence continues at coordinate 10,270 of PPHD01027383.1, forward strand.
CAGAGAACGGGACAAACTTATTTTAGAATATACTACAAATTCAAAAATTGTGGGTTGTCAGAAGTTGAGAGAGATTCTCAGGTATGCATCTCTATGTGCAACTTCTACTATCAGTGCAGTCATGGATCTTTTTCTGTCCTTTCGTTGTCTACTGGATGTTTCATTTAGGTTACTTTAGGGTCAGCAAAATTCAACTGCTTTTCACCTAAATATCTTTCCCTTCCCTCTGTCTTCTTCTGTCACTAGTGACAGATTTCAGTGTTTTCCTAGTTGTTGAGCTTTGTAAACTTGAACTCTGCCATTTCTTTCAACTGCTGTCTTATTTATTCCTCTACTTTGTTTCTTTCCTCCCCACAAAATNAATATCTTTCCCTTCCCTCTGTCTTCTTCTGTCACTAGTGACAGATTTCAGTGTTTTCCTAGTTGTTGAGCTTTGTAAACTTGAACTCTGCCATTTCTTTCAACTGCTGTCTTATTTATTCCTCTACTTTGTTTCTTTCCTCCCCACAAAATTTGTTCTACGTTGAGTCTCCCTACTGTTGTAATGCACATCAACATCTGGTTCAACTTCCTCCTCTCTGTCTACTAAGCTTACTTCACTAATTTTGCAGTACTCTGAAACACCCTTCCTCTC
>PPHD01027385.1:602-11186 GCA_002909625.1 Bambusicola thoracicus
CCCCCCCCCCCCCCCCCCCCCCCCCCCCCCTGAGAAGCCCCAGCGCAGAAAGGCCATCTGAAGTCCTTGAGAGTTGCCAGAAGGAAAGTATAGAATGAGAGGAGAGCGGTGAGCCCGAGCCTGAAATTTGGAAAGGGAAGGGAAATGAAGATTATAGTTTGTTGATAAAATAACGGTAATTGTTTCGTAGTCCCGCTCACCTATTGTTTCTTACGGTGACGGATCCGGAAGCCAAGGGGAAGCAGTGCAGGGCCGGTTCTGAGGGCCATGGTGGTTAATCTGGAAGAGATTTGAGGTTCTTTCCCAGCCCGTTAGTCTTGCCTTCCATTACCTATATCAGCATTTCCTCTGTAGGAACATCAGTGTTGAGCTCTCAGGCGGTGGTGAGGATGAAAGGAAGCTCTTGCGTCTTCTGGCACTCCATCTTCCTCTCTGGCCTGGGCATTGGCAGGGGGGTGCTGCAGGACCTCAGAAGAACCTGAAAGCACACATTAAGAAATTGGTAGTTTGCTCAAAGGCAGTTTTCATGGGCTCAGGTGGGGAGGCCACGCTTACGTGACCTGCGAGGTTTCTTTGAAGATACAAAGGCTGCAATTGATAAAGGAGAGTTGGCAGACGCAGATGAGCTGGGTATTTCAAAAAGAGCATGAGAGGGCTCTAAATCAGAGATCTGTGGGTGAGGGGGAGCAGAAGGATTGGAGCAAGACAGCTGCACACACAGGAAACCATCTTAAAAATATAGATTGGAAAAATAAGTTTATGTTTATACGTTATTTTCATGGGAAAAAATGAAAGATAGCATTGTTTCCAAAGCATATATTGCAGTTTGGGAGGCAAAGTATCAGAAAATAAGATCTTTATTAAACAAGAAACGTAGCAGACAGTAAAAGCATACTGACAGAAGGTGGATGTGCATGTCCAGGAATCACCTCATTTTTCTCTGCTAACTCTTGTCATATTTAAGTTAAATTAGTAGTTAACCTTACTAAGATGTACTTGCTAAAAAGGAATGAAAACAGTTTTAAGAGCTCAGGGAGACCTGTGTGGGAGGCATGGATTTGGTAGGTTGAGCAAGGAGATCACAGTCTAAAAAGGATTCTGGTTAAGCAGCGGCAGGAGGAGGTAATATTATCATAAATTCCCAAATGGTATTGGCCTCAGAATTGTATTTAATTTCCCTAGCTGATACTGGTGACAGGTTTTGATGGTCATCTACCTTGAGCTGTGGCTAACCAAAGCCTAGCGTGAGTAGGGGAAAAACAGCTGTAGAGTTCAGGAAGACTTTTCAATGTGGGAGCCTTCTGAGAGGCTGGAGCTGCACAGCTGCTGTTCAGGAGAGAATATATGTGCTGTGAGCAGCCCTATTAAAGTCACTAGGAACGCTTACAACCTTAGCTGTTCATCTGAATCAACGCTTTTAGTGATGACAGTGGAAATACAGCTTTGAGCCATGGATCTGTTTTATTTTTTAAACTCCTAAGCAAAAGATCATCTGTCCCCTTACTAATTTTATCCTTTGTGTTAGGTCACCCTATTGCCTCCTGTGTTGTGATGACACAGGCAGAGGAAGACCTTCTTTCACCTCTGTATCTGGAGTCCTGGCATCACCTTTGCTGACCTGCGCTTCAGCAGGGTAACAGGACACAATGAAAGGTAGGTTGTCTTCCAGAAAGGAGTCTCTACCTAATAATTCAGCTGAGAATTTCAGTGATTTCTAATCATATCTCCAAAGGAGTTTAAGTTTTCTTTTTCAATGGATGGCGGAATGACTGAGCATATATTCCCTAATATTTCTGTATTTAGTAAGTATTCACCTTTGAGCAAAATGAGAGCTTTGTTTTCTTTTTATTATGGAAGATGGATTGAGAGATCAAAATTTTAGAGTGCTGTATAGGCACAAGAAACACACAGGGAAGCTTTGCTTTATGCTTTGGTGCTTTCCTAGTATAACGATGTCTCATTCTCCATACCTGAGAGTACCTGAGGTACTTAACAAGGATATACCAACAGTGGTGATAACTAATGAAATACTCGCTCCTTAAATTTAAGCCTACCATTCTGAGTTCATCAACCAGTTTGTACTCAAAGACACAGGTTCTTATAAGAACTTGTTGACCAATTCTAAGAAAAGCAACAGTATAAAGAGGGAAAAGAGACATTTATAAAACCTATGACTTTATGTGGAACTATGAATACAACTGGAGAGCACATTTAAAATGTTTTAAAGCTGGGGGAAGCTGAGAGGGAGAGATTTATTTCTAAGAGTTATAATCTCAAAACAAAAAGCAGCCAGGGTTGGAGCACCAATTTTGCAATTCTTGAATGCTATAACTCAGTCTGTGCTGTCTTGTATTAAATCCATGACAATTCAACAGTATTCCAATGCAGTTCTTTATCAGTTCTAGATTACATCATGCTGTGAATTGCTGTCTGTTAATGTTGATCTTTGTAAATCATTTGGAATCAAATGGAAAGCTGTGATGCGCTTCAACATGCAATGTACTCACTTTGTCCTTGAAACTGATTTAAAAACAAACAAAGCTGTACTTGCAGAGATGATATTACTTTTCTGCAAGGTGAGATTTACCCCTTTGGACCGTCAATAGTTGGATGAAAGCCTTCCATGGAAAAAATGAGAATGAGGGAGAAAAGAATTTATCGTTGCTTGATGTTGACTGAGGGAGCCATAGAGGTGCCGCATGCCTGAAGGGCTCACATCACAGTCACAAAGCCAGATTCAAAAGAAGTCATCCTGCTTTTAGTGAGATAGTCACAGAAATAGAAGCTAGATAGACTGAAAGCCAGCTCCTGTACACTTACCTGGCTAGGTTTGGGCATTTTTTCCCTCTGTATTCACAGAATCACAGAATTATAGGAGTTGGAAGGAACCTCAGGAGATCACTTACTCCAAACCCCTCTGCTAAAGCAGGTTCCCTGCAGTAGGTTGCACAGAGAAGCATCCAGATGAATTTTGAATATCTCCAGAGACAGAATCTCCACAACTTCTCTGGGCAGTTTGTTCCAGTGCTTTGGAGGTTATTTTCATATCATTACCTAAATTTTGTTTTAATATATGTACTTCATTTTCATCTATGTTCTTCAAATATTGCTTGGCTTTGCTATGAGCTGAGATGAGAAACATTTGCTATGCTGCACCTGCTGACTGCATTTTGTTCTCCATCCATTCATAGTAGGCTGCGTCTGATTGTGGGTGAAGGTTGTTTTAAGAATCCCTTTAGGATCCTTAAAAGAGAGTGCCGGTGTAGAAATGTCAGTATTGAACAGATGCATATCAAACTGTGAGATAAATGAAAGTTGTTCTGGGGGAAAAGAAGATATGAAAGTAATATATTATGTTAGAGATCACCACAGGTCTTTATTCATTCCATTAACTCAGTGGAACTTCCACCTGCAACAGTCTGATTTCACTGAAAATTCTTGGGAGGTGGAACTGAGTAAACAGGTGTGAGATTGTGCACACGTGAGGCATGGTGGCAGGAATGTTCTGCTGCTTCCTGAAGGGCTGGGATGGTTTCCAGACCCTGTTTCTCATAGGGAGAGAGGAGGGCAGTGAACACTGCAAATGGCTATTTTCTGCCTTAGAGCCAGCACCTGCCTGAAAGCAGTGCATAGCTGGACTGGGCCTGGCACTGTGCTCCTCTTGGAGCACGTGTTAACCTCAAGTGGCATGAATTGCAAGATATACTTTACTCAAGACCATAGTAAAAGTGTCAGGATTTATCTTATATGAACATTTCCTAATGCAGAAATCATCCTCAAGAAATCATGGAGTTAAATCACAGCAAAAATCTGCTTTCAGTAACTGAAATAAGGCATACAGCTTTCCTAATGTGACGCTTTGTTCTATGAAGGGTATAGATTTGTCTCTGTCTTCCTGTTGCTGATCTAGGCGAGATCCAGCAAAACAAGCAGCTGGTGATGAGGAAAAGTCAACTTACAATATTGGAAGATTCGTGTCAGCGCATAACGAAAACATGCTTATAGAAGCTGCTAAATATGTGTTACTAGGAGCTGAGTGCAGGAATCCTGAAGGCTCTAAATCTGCATGTTCAAAAGAGTAAATGCATGCACATATAACTGAACTGTGTAGCTCCTACCATGTGCTATCACTACAGTTCCAAAAGTGGCTAGTGATTTGGCTTTGCTTTATTTGTAGTTGATCTGTTCTGGGGAGTCCTCTGAGGTCCTTGACTTCCTGAGATTGCCCTAATCAACTTTTGTTTTTTAATCCTGAAAATGGAAGTCTGCTAACGCTGGGTGACGTTTTTAAGATCTCAGCCAATTTGCAGGTGCATGAACATAGCAACAGGCACAAACCCGTCGATACAGGCATACATATTTCACACAGACTATTTACAGAATACAGAACAGGAGGTACTGGTCTTTTCTTGAGCAAGGTGTGCAGTTCTCGGTGCCTCAAGGACATCCTTTTCATTGAACCACACACATGGAAAAAATAGGGTCTCTTTCTAATGGAAGAGCATAGAACATGCTGCATTATGCACAAAACACATGCTTGCCTAACAGCTGACTATTTCTCTAATACATCAAAATAATTAGAACATTTCTTTCCCTGTTTTTAAATTGAAATGAGAGGTTTACTTTTGTTGAATCATTCACTTTTCACTACTGTTATTATTTCTCAAGCTTACCCTGAGTCTGCAGCAGCAACTGAAATGTTCTGAGACAAACAAGGAGGAAAACAGCCTGTAAATCTTTATTGGTATAAATGGTTCATAAAGCTGGGTGCTGAAAGGTAAGCATAGTTGAAATAAATCTGAACAGTGCTGACTCCAGTGTTTAAAGCATTGGTTAAATCTCATGATTAACCCACCTCCTCAATATTTGACAGGAATCAATAATTCTGAGATGTCTTCGCTTTTCTCTAGCTGTGTGATTATTTATGTGGACAGTGCCATGAAATATGACGTTTAATCCTGTTGAATTAATTCTTACATGCTGCATGTGGTTTAGTTCAATAACTGGCGCTAAGGGTAAAAGGGACTGTGTTTCTTTTATGAGTAAACAGGATTTATACAATCCAAGTGTGAGTAAATGGAAAGTGAAATCCAGCTTCTGACACAAATCTTCAGCCAGCTGTTGGGCATGCAGACTTCCTGATTTTTGTTTGTTTTTGATCCTGTGGTTCAGCATTACCAGCAGTCTATTGTTCCAGTGAGAGCTAGATCAGAGCTAATAGTGCCAGGATGTGCTGTAGCTGTGTGCTCCAGGGAACAGGAAGATGCTCTGCCCATAGTTTCCTGGATGTGGGAAAAAGCCTTCTCTAGGAATCGCGGTGCAGAAGGGCTGTCCTGGCCCAGCAGATAGTGGCTGATATTCCTGCTAGCGCACAAGATTTTCAGCAGGTCTGTATTTAAATGGATGGCTTACAAAGCACAGTGCTGTGCTTGTTTCTAAGACACCGCATGTTTAGTCATTGTTTACTCATGGACTGATTCATGGGTGGATTCTGCCAGGCTTTGCAGATGTACTCCCCGCCTGTAGGTACCCTTGATGTAAAGGGGGTTGGGGAATAACAGGGAAGCAAAAAAATATCATGGTGGCACAAGGTGCTCAGAGTTGGCCAACAAGAATTTAGAAGGGTCCTCCTAGTTTAGGCAGTGTTCTTGTGCAAAACGGGACCTTTCTGTGCTTTTAGGATGGATGCCTGTCCTGCAGCAGAGCCTGCAGGAACATACTTACCGGCTTTCCTATGAAGAGACAAGAGGAAAGGGGTACCCAGTTTGCAAATCCATAAGGACCAGTCTTCTGTGAAATTCTTCAGCCTGTAATTAAAAATGAAACATATTTCTACAGGTTCTTTTAAAATTGCTCTCCAGCTAACAGATGTCCAGCCTATTTAAAACATGGAGAAAAATACTGCTTTCTAAAATTAATTTTAAAATATTTTAGCTTTTTATTTGCTTTATCCCTTTAATCCCCTTTAAGAGCCCTTCAGCAGATGAAGAGATCTCCATGGAGAAGTACTCAGAGGTGCTGTGCTTCTGTAGCCCAGTTTGACCATTGCATAAAGCAAGCAGAGAAATATATCCTGAAAAGAACAGTGCATCCCAGAATAGGTGGTGTAGGAATTCAATGAAATTACTGTCCGTTCTCCTGAGTGTTCGTATATACAGTTGTTAGTAGGTGTGTTTATCTGTATGTACAAAAATATGTATAATACTCATTGGGACAAAACCTTCGATGAGTACATGTGGATTGCTAATAGGTTCTTTTTCAGCTTCATTTCCACATTATGTTACATCTCTTATCCTACTGATTATTTCCCCCCCATCCCCACTAAGCCTGAGTGAGAACTGCAGAACGTGTCTAATGTTTTGAGAGGTGTTTTGAAGTAGTTTGAAAGAAAAAAATGTTTAGACATAAAGGCTTTCATTTTTTTTTGCCACGCAAATCAAAAGTCCAAGAGGTTTGAAGAGCATTTAATCCAGTTGGAAATCAGGCTAGGGATGGTATATCAAAATATGAATTCAAACTTTCAGTGTTGAAAATACAAAGCTAATTACCTTGGCTAAAAAGAAAGGAAAGGAAGGAAAGGAAGGAAGGGTACAGTCTTTTAATTCACTCCAGCCAATGAACATTAGTCTATAGACAGCAAGTTAACAATCACATAAATAGTGATGGGAACACTTAACAGATGAGTCCTGTGTACCTAGACATCTGCTCAGCCAACCAAGATTCCCAAAAGATCAGCTGCGTGTCTGGAAACGTAACCACTGGTGTCTAAAACAGAGGATAGGGAAGCAGAAGTTGGGTTTTTTTGGGGTTGGTTTTTTTCCCATATTGTATGCTGTACCAGAAGGAAAAAAAAAAGCACGCAAAATCCAACCAACAAAAAAGTGAACAAACAAACCAGAGCCACATGTAATGGTGGTGGTCAAGAACTGCTTCAAGGGCATGTGCCCTAAGTCACAGCAGAGCAAAGATATGTCAAAGGCGCTTTGCTTTAGCTACAAAACATGCATGCAGGAATCACTGCGTACCTAGGAGGTATGAGGGCTAAACGAACTGATCCGTCTTTCCCGTCTATTCAATAACTTGCGTTTAAAAGAGGGAGCATTATTTTGTCACATTCATAGCTGAGATACAGGTTTCTTTTCCATCATTAATGTGCAACAGAACTCGGAATTCTTGCTGCAAAAAGAGGCCAGAGAGCAGATGAGGCAAATTGACAGATTCAGGTAAAACACGAGCAGCCGGCTCACAACAAGTGCAGTGCGTGCCAGTCCTGCTCCTCCCTGGGGATGGGGCAGAACTGCTTAAGAAAGAACAGATGGAGACAGCTGCCAACAGATGAGTACTGGAAAGGATTCAAGCCACAGTACTTGCTGCAACTCAGGATTTAAAGGCCTGAGCTTACCTGATGACAGGTACTGAAGATTTTGAACCAGACAGCTGTCAGTCAATCCTTAGATATGAGACCAGAAAAAGCTGTTGTAGAATGAAAGCCATCTACAGGACATTCTCTGGTATCTTTGTAATTCCAGTATGAAAAAGTAAAGAACATCTCTAACCACAGTGCTCCAGAACAAATTTTTCTAGCTTTCAGTAGAAAATTGAATTCCTTCATGCTCCTAGACAAAACAGATCTGAGCTGTTGGGTCTGTAGAGTCTTGCTTACACTTCTGCATGGAGAATTCAGGTGGGTTGTGTTTAACTAATAGGAGCTTGCAATTTTTTAATCCGGATGTCTTTCTTACAGAAGAGGATACCAAGAGAGTTGTTGGAAGACTGAACCCTGATGACCTTTTCTCAGAACTTGAACCAAACTGCTTTCAGTGAAATAGCATCTTCCTCTTTCATGCCCAGGATGAAGTCAAAGCCCACCACAAAAGGCCTCTAATGCTTATAAGTGAGTTTTGCCTGGACAGAAGCAAGCCACCAAAGCTTATTTCTCAGAGAAGTCCTACGGTAAGAGGCTTCTTTTAAGCTGTGGTTGTACATAGTACTAAAATTAAAAGAACACTGCTAATGTATTTTTTGTGAATATGCCTGTGCCATAATTCATTCACTCAAAGCAGTGGTTTCTCTTGACCTTGAGATAAGATTTAACAGGTGTCAAAAAGATAAATTTAGGAAAGTCAGTGATGTAATGCTGATAATTTTATGTTGTCTTGCATATTTTCTAGCACACCATGAAGAATAAATAAAGTGCAAATGCTAGAGCGTCCTTGGCAAACAAACAAACAAACAAAATGGCACCCTGTAATATTTTTACCTTTGCTTCTCCTCACCAAACACACTGCTCACTCCCACAGAGCTTGAAGTATTAACCCAGCATGTTAATTTATTTCTTCCAGAGTTGCCCTGGCTGTTGGATTTAACATCTCTCTTGGGAGTACTTCTAAACCTAATGGCTGACTCCATCTCTAGCTTTGTTAATTAGGCACATTGCTTTGTTGCTTCTCTCATATTGTTTAATGTAATTGGCATTTGTGCAGCTTTTGAAAGCCATGTTTGGGCCTACATTTTGTACAGCTGGCTCTGGACTGCAAGCTATTTCAAGTGTCTAGTTCTCTAGAAGACCGCCTTCAGAGTGTAGAACATCTGTGCTAAGTACATCCCATGCTTCCTTTCCAAAATGAAGGAAATGGCTGGTGTGACACATGTTCTGCCCTGTGTACATTTGTATTTCTATGGCATTATGCTTGTAATGGGAGCATTAGATGTCCTGTTTGAGGAAGAGAACTTCATCTACAAGCTGCTGTGATAATGTTTGCCTATACTATAGTCTTTGTCCTAACCACCTTTATGCAACTCATAGGGATACGTTGCCATATAGACATAAAAGCATATGATTTTTCACATGTAAGTGAATCTTGTAAGCCATGACTTCCTTCAGATAAGGGTACCAAAGTTGTGTCAGCTGCCAAGAAAGACTGATGGAGTTACTAGGCAGACATTCAGCTCATTAATTTCAGTTGTCTTGGTATGAGATGATATTCTGTACCTGAATTGAAGAAGTACGTATAAAAGTTTAGGAAAAACATAGATGTATACACTGGAGAAATGGTCCAACTCTCTTTTTTATACAAATGCTGCCCTCCAGTGGTCAGGAAAAAAAAAAACACAACAACAAGCAAGAACTGATACACGCAATGCTTATTGAATGCAGTAATGTAATTTCTGCTCACATTGTGGCAAGTAGGAATAAATCGTACCTCTCAGTATCACTTGGATTGTCTAGGCTCCAGCTTCAGGAAACCCACACATGGCAGAAGGCAAGGTGAAGGCAATTATAACAAGAGGGTATTGCTTTACCAGTACAGGCCTCCTAGTGCTCTTCTGTGAATAATCAACTGAAAATAAATGCTGTCAGTCAACCAAGGGGACCACTCTGTCCTCCCAGACTATGAACCCTGAGCCACACATAAAGCACAAGTCATTCAGATTTTGTCTTTTGGTTGTGGCAAGCAGTATTACGACTGTTTTAGTAAAGCATCAATGTGAAGGAAAGGAATGTTGCATGACCAAAGTGTAAGGTAGATGATCTTTAGGTGTGTTGCCTCTATACTTCCTTGCATGGCTTGAAATGTTCTTTCCAAACATGTGAGACCATTTCTCAGCACATCCTATTCTATGCCTGCATTTTAGGTGGAGGTGACTGCATGCCAGGAAGATTCACACCCTGCTGAAGGGCTCTGCCACCAGAGAACGGCACTGCAATCCTTCTGCCATCTCCTGCTCTTGTGCATGTGCTTTCTGTTACGTAACCAGTCTCCCCACCACCACTTCTAACATCTCAGCTGCACAGTGAGTTCCAACCTTTTCTCTTTCCTTTTGTCTTCTTTTCCACCTAAATTAACCAAATGAAAATGGGCTGCTTTTCACGAAGTCGTGCATTAATAGACAAAAACCTAGCAATTCCTTCAATTTTTCTCTCTCTCTCCTTCAAAGCCTCTTTGGTAACGAAATACTTGACTTTTCCAACATGTTTTTCCTGGTGTATGGGGCTCCAGGTGCTGAATGAAGGCTGTGACTGTTTTTGCTGTTTCCCCGCCTACTGATTACCTGTTACTGAAAAGATGAGAAAATAGAACATTGAAGCAGACCAAAAGGGATTTCGGAAATAACTGCAATTTGAAAGTTGTCCAGCAGATGCTGCTGTTGGACAAAAAAAAAAAAAACCAAACGGCTCAAGGTCAGTTTAAGAGGGTTAGGGAGAGCCCGTGCTTCAGAGGGCTTCTGCAGTTCCAGGTTGTTATTCAGCACCTCACATCTGGTTCACAGAGACTGGGAGACCCATCTCACAACCATGTGCTTGCAACATTAGGTGAATGTGTTGAGCCCCAGAACTCTGAATAATTTAATCTGATTCCAAGCAAAAAATAAATAAATACAAACAAACAAACAAAAAAACAACCGGAGCACCAAACCCACTGCCATTACAGCTTCCTTCCCTCTCTCTGATGAAGTGGGTTATCGGTTGTCAGTTTTTAATGTATTTTCATATAAGTAATGGAAAGCTTCACTTCACATGCAGCATCTTCCTCCCTGTTGATGAATAGGGGATTATTTGTTGAGTCTTATCTGATGTTGCTA
>PPHD01027386.1:0-11186 GCA_002909625.1 Bambusicola thoracicus
CCTTTTTCCTTTTTCCTTTTCTTTTCACTTATGACCTCTTTTGCTTTATGGCTTCAAGATGCACAGTACAGGCATATATTCACTGCGTATGTTTATCAGAAAATGAGTGGGAATTGGTCTTTGTGTATCATTGATTTCTTGTAATGCTGCCCTTCGTCTCTGTGTGCTGTGAAATTTAAATGCCTTCCCACAGCACTGTTGCAGTTTCTTTACTGTCCCTGGGAAAAACAGGTAACACCATCAACACAGCATCTGCCAATTTCTTAAAGCTGAAAGAAGACGAAAGAAAGATCTGAAGTTGAGAAGTCAGTCCTTTCTTTTGATAAGATCAGCAAGCCTGCTCTGGGGCATCTCTTTGAGCGTTAGGCAGCTCAGACTGCTCTCGGCCATTCTCAGCATTGGGACCGGTCTCTGGCACTCAGCCATGCAAAAGAGAGGTTGAACATTTTGCTTGAAGAGAGTGTCTCGGTTCCCCTTGGAGCATTGAAGCTGAGATGTGTCAGTCTGAGCAGTTGTTATGGGAGCTCTTCAGATGAGAAAAGTTGAATGCCTTGGCATTTGCTCACTGAAATGATTGCAAAGTGTTCTCAGTACATCACCACCATCTTCTGCTGTAGCTGTTGAGCTGGTAACCCCACATCTCCTCTAGCCATTGCCAGGCTGTCAGTGCTCCTGAACTACAGTCAAACACTCCCAGCATGCTCCAACGTGTAGAAGCTTATGCATCACCAGTGTCTAGATCTAGCATCTGTTTCTTTTTCCCCCCAGCAATGTGATTTTTCTTTTCACTCCTCATCCTCCTGAGTCTTTGTCCATGCCATCAGCACAACAATTGCAGTCAGAGGGCTTTAGTCTGTCAACTCTGGTGTCAGCTCTTGTTGGAAACAGCCTGGAGGCAGCCTTGAGGGGTGTAAGTTGTTCTTGAAAGATCAGCTTCTTTCTTCTTCAAGAGATCTCACTTTTCTTTTCACTTACCTTCTTCCACTAACGCATTGGATCTGGGCAGTGTTACAGTTTGTGACTTGCAGCAACATTGTTTTCCTTGCAGGATTTAATGTAGTAGATCTTTTACAGTTCTTCTGATAAGGAAGAACCGAGAAGCAGGATGATGGATGTTGCAAGTGTTTCACTGTTAATAAGGCTATTCTGTATCCATGGAAGCACTTTGGAGAGCCCTTGGTCCCAGTTACTGCTGAGAACTGCTAAGAAATACCAGTTTCTTTTTGAGAGGAGGTTTGTGTTGAAGCTTACTCTCGAGTACAGTGCCGAAACTGCCGAAATGGAGCATTTCTGGAGACACTTCTGTTGCAAGTGTTTTGGTTAAAATAAGGCAGGACAACATCCTGTTGGCTTTCATTGTCTCGACACCACTTGTATGTTTTGGTATTGGGCTGCCTTTATCTTTCAGGACTTCTTCAGTTCTTTCAGTCTGACCTGTGTAACAACTTGTCCCATCTCAATCTTGAAATAATCCTCTTCAAGCTATCAGTGCCAAATGACCCTCCATTAGAGTCCTCCTGTTCCAACCCATTTTTTCTAACCAGCAGGGAGGAGATGACTGGTTGTTCATATGCCAGAAGGCCAAGCTTTCTGCTTAGTATTCTCACTGATCAATCTCTCCTTTCATTGTATCTGTTCATAATCTGGAAAGTGTGTGAGAAGTTCAACCTTTCCATTAGCTCTCTTGCTGGGCTTTTGTTCTGCATTTCAGCCTTTTCGTTGGAGTTTCTTCCTGCTGTGGGAACAGTTCTGCAGAAGAGTTGATGCAGTAACACCTGTTCTCGTGAGTCAGTGGGCTATTGTCTTTTTTTTCCTTTCTCAAAATGGCTTTCTGTCTTTTCAGTTATTTTTGCTGTAAGTATGGGGGTTAATTGTGTGATTCTATAGGCTCGGAGGGATGAGGTTAAGGGGAAGCTGAAATGGCCCTGGCTGTGCTGCCCCTCACTCCCAAGCTGAGCATGGAAAGGGGAGGGATGCGAGTGCACCATCCACAGGTTCTGTGAAGGGACAGAGGTCCTTTGACTTAAGCGAGCTATTTCTTTAGGAGAACTTCCTTGTTCATACAGAAAGTTCTCTCACTTTAAGAAACTACGTGGGCATGCACCCTCCCACAATGGGAATGTACATATGGACTGCATTCCTTCAAGAATCTGGTTTACTGGTAATCCTTTTTCTTCTTTGCTTTTCACATATGTCACATAGGCAAGTGGTGTTCAGGGAGATGTTCTTTTACTGCTGTAATGAGTCAAATGCCTCATGATTTAGCCTCTGCCACCTTAGAGAACCATGGTAGATACTGTTTCACATATGGCGTTTCCTTGTGGAAGAAACTGCTCTGAGGTAGTCTGAAGGGACCATGCAATTTAAATGCCTTATAGCAATTATGCTGTAGCAATGTTAAGCAGTAATTTGGATTGCAGAGACCAATTTCATAGGAGAAATGATTCAATAATTATTCATTATTCAATTTTCAATATTGTTAATGGATTTTGATACTGGTTAGTTCCTCCCCAAACTTAGATTTGTGCTCTAATAAACACTTTGCTTGTACTTTTTCATCTGTAGCACAGAAGTTAAAGAGAAGGGCATTAGGACAGATTCTTTCCAGAAAGCTCAGCATAAGCTTTGAATTGAACTTCAAAGCTGGCTCTGTTCTCAGGACACATTTTCCTTTCTTTGTTTGATGTATGTTTTTCTGAGCTGTGACAAACAAAGAAAAGGAAGATTTTTTTGCCGTGAAGTCCTCTCGTTTCATCTCTGGTCTGTGATTTCTCCTGAGAATCCTTTGGGAAGTTGTGACTTGATGGACCTAAACCGGAGTGCACAGTCTCCCTTAATTCGTATTCTCTGCCCTATTCTACCAAAAAAGAAAAAGAAAAAAAGAAAAAGAAAGAGGAAAGTCTGTCCTTAAATACGCAGATTTCTTTTCCTCTGTGACAAAGAGAAGCCAAATGAAATCCATAGCTGACAGTCCTGAAGTATAAACATTATTTTTTTTTAAGTCATGCAAGCAAACATAATCCTGAATAATGTGCTCTAGGGGACCTTGTTAGAGCAGAGAGTTTGGACTAGCTCATCTCCAGACATCGCTTCCAACCTCAACTATTCTGTGATTTTGTTGCATTTCTTGGGATACGATATTCAGGCTTCCTAATGAATGGCTTCCCAATGATAACTATCGTTTTGCCTTCTGATTCACAGGTGGCATGGTGTGAAACATTAGAATGCCCGATTGCTTGATTCAGATTCCTGTTCTTTGTGTTGTAGAGTACAGTGATACTGTTTTTATTTGGAATCATAGAATCATTATGATTGGAAAAGACCTTATGATCATCCAGTCTAACCGTCCACATACCACCAGTATTGCCCACCAAACCATGTCCCATAAGTACTACATCTGCCCTTTCCCTAAACACCTCCGGAGACAGTGACTTCACTACTTCCGTGTGCAGCTTGTTCCAGTGCCTCACCACTCTTTCTGAGAAGCAATTCTTCCTAATATCCAACCTAAATGTACCCTTGCACGACTCGAGGCCATTCCCCTTTGTCCTATTGCTAGTTACCTGGGAGAAGAGGCCAACTACCACCTCACCACAACCTGAATAGTGGGAGGTTTATTCTCCACCTCACTCTAGACTTCCAGGACAGGAGGCTGAATACCTTGAGGATAACTGGTCTGACTATTGAAGACGACAGTGAGAACCTCAACCTTTTCCTTATTCTCAGTGGTCACATTCTCCACCGCATTTCTAATACATGGAACTCTTCTGAACATTTGAACCCCCTCATTCTCAGTATATAGAACTTAATTTCGCATGAGCTATTCAGTCCTTCCCTTTGGCAGGCTTTTGGCATACCTGCAAGAGTTTACAGGATCATTTCTCATCAAGGACAATAAATCAGTAGTATAATTAGAACATGGGGGCTTCAAGTTCTCTAGGCTTATGCTAGAATGGTACACGAGACCCAATCAGCTAATGAACAGTATGAATGTATTGAGCACAGAAACCCTGCAGCTCTTGTGGAAATGTGCCAAAGAACATTGTGTACTCTGTTTTAAAATTCATGTATCCATACATTCTGTGCAGTTTTTATTCTACTTTTTTTTTTTTCCTCCTCTGCTTTGCAGTATTGCTGAGACTTTTTTTTATAGCCATTTTAAACCCCATGCAGGTCTAATGATGCAGTCAGTCCAGGTCTGTTCTGCTCCCTGCTCCAGTTTATTTCAGAATATGCCATTTATCTCTATTATTCGAGGATTGCTTCTCGTTCTTTCATCAGTGACTGAGCTGCACTGAAGCTTTTCTTTCTCTTCGTTTAAGGAGCAAGCTAAAGCCAAGAAACAAACTCCACCACCATCTCCTACCACACAGCCAGCTGAACCGAAGACACCCTCAAGCCCAGTCTACCAGGTTTGTTACCATCCCTCCTAGTTTTCGATCCAAAACGTAGGAACCTCTTAACAAAATCCTGATCAACCTCACCAATTGTTTTTGCAGGATGCAGTTTCCTATGATGCAGAGTCTGCCTACAAGAACTCTAGCACAACATACTCAGCAGCACACGAGCCGGAATCCGGCTACAAAACGACGGAGTCAGACTACCAAGAAGCAGTGAGTCAGCGAGAGGCAGAATATGAACCAGAGACAGTCTATGAAGTGGCAGGGGCAGGAGACCATTACCAAGCAGGTAAAGTGTTCATTGCTGATGTGAAACCTTTGATGATGAAGACTTAGTTCCTTGGGGAGTGACCCGGTGAATGGTTGTGTCAGTATCACACGGCCCTCGTTTTCTGAAGTCATTGTCTGTCGAGCCTTTGAGGATTCCCCACCAACAAACATCAGTTAGGAGTTGAAGATAAAACTAATAAGCTAAAGGCACTAAAAGAATACAGTTCTTTTGAATTCTTGGGTTTTTTTCACCTCTTCTGCTTACTAAAATTATATTTGCTCTGGAAATTCTGAACACATGGCTTAACACACGCCCCCAAACATGCGCACGTAACAATTTGTATTAAAATCTCTTCCATGCTGATCTTGTGCTCAGTTGTTGGTCTGTCACATTCTTAAGTGCTATAAAGCTAATAACTTTTATTTTATACTGTATTAAATGCCTTGGTGTGAACACTTCCTGTCAGGATTTAATTGTATGTGGTTTAGGAAAAAATAACCCATTTCAGAAGGTACATCAGCACTGTTTAAATCCTGCATGGTTTGTTCCCTTCTTTCTGTGTGGCGTTAAAATTAGAATGGAAGGAGGAATACCACAGAAAATAACGATAGGTAGTAGGCTTTATGCTTTAAATTTTCCTTCTCTCTCTCTCTCTCTCCCTCAGAAGAAAATACCTACGATGAATATGAAAATGAACTTGGAATTACAGCCATAGCTCTTTATGATTATCAGGCTGGTAAGCAAAGCTCTCGCTCATCTTGTGAGAATTCTTATTTTTGAAAGCTGAGTCTGGATTTTCTTCTTTTTCTACCACCTTGTAGTCTCTTGTACCAACGTGTGAGGACATGAAGCATGAAGAATGTTTAATAAGAGGACAGTTAGTGATTTAACAGTGACATTGAGACATTTCTGAAAACTGCCCTGCACCGCTTCTAGAAATTACAGAGGTTTAAAAGAAATCTTTTTAACCAAGTGTTAACACTCATATTATACCCTTGGTGTGAGTAGTTAAGATTTCCTCCGATTAAATCTGGGGAGAGCTCAAGAAAGAGTGGTTTTCAGGGTGTTATGTCGTGATCGCTATTCTGTGTTAGAAATGCACCCAGAATACAGCGGGTGGGAGCCAACTATGGTGTCAGTGTGGAGGATGAGAAAGCAGCTGTCTGTGCTGCTTGTCTTTGTCCAGTGCCCTGTTTCACAGCCCTGATGGGAGGCGGGAAGGTGATGGGTGTTCGTGGTGTCTTTGGTGGGCTATATATGAGAGTATAGTGGGACCGGGCCTGTGCTAACACTGAGCTTCTTCTGCTCTCTCTCCAGCGGGTGATGACGAGATCTCCTTTGATCCAGATGACATCATCACAAACATAGAGATGATAGATGATGGCTGGTGGAGGGGTGTCTGCAAAGGCCGATACGGGTTGTTCCCAGCCAATTATGTGGAGCTGAGACAATAGAGACTGTTGTCTGCTGGTTATGCCTTAATTCCCCAGTCAATAAATCTGACTTAATACACTACAAATCATGATGCTTTTCTGAGAATGGAGGGGTATATACATATTGCTTTTATATTTAATACTTTGCCGATGCTTTTTAAAATGTTTATGCCACAGAAGTTGCTAATACATTGTAACTACTCTGTTCTTCACTGAGGCTCTTAAAATGATTTTCATGCATTTGGAACCATTCTCTGCCAAATTAGCGACTGTCATAAAAAGCCTTTCCAAGGACAATTAGCTGTCTGTCATAATATTGCATGTTTTACTCATAAGTGAGCAGATTTACCTAGTGTTTAAGTCTAGTTAGTCTTCCACTAAATGTTTTCAGCTCAGAAAATCGTGGCTTTGCGGGTTATTTGCATTTCCACTAAGCAAACGGGGTGGGCAGGACTGGGAAGGGGCATAATTTTTTCCTTTTGTTTTCTTGATAATATGTGAAAAAGCAAAGAGAATGCTTGAAAGTTACAGCTAATGGCAGTTAATCAAGTGCTCTCCATTATTTACTGAGTATTAATGTTATGAAGGAAACAGTCTGGCTACTTTTTCCTTCTCTTTTAAAGTGAAGTTTCTAGGATATTGCATTGTTTCTTTTCATTTTTTCCCCCTCATCTTGCTCCCTCTCTTCATCTTATCCCAGAGGAGGACAGCAAAACACTCTAGCATTGATTGTTCTGAATTTATTTGCTTTTCGTTTCAATTCCTCTCCCCTCTTTCACAGGAAAACTTGAAAAAATTACTGTAGAGGCGTTGGGTTACTCAGTGAAATTCCTACTTATTCAAAGGGAAACTGGCATCCAAATCTGTGCGACTACCTACAGGAATAGTCTCATGTCTTTAAAGGGGAGGAGAAAAGGCAAGATGGAATTGCAGTCGTTTTGCGTATAATGCATCCTTTGTTCATGCAATGAAACAGGCAGGCCTGCTATGCAGTAATAACATTTTACATGACCATACTTGAGTTGAAGAATATTAATACAAATATTTTGATTTTTAAGCCCCTATAAATAATCTCATTTTTTAAGGAGACATCTGTACTTTTTGTATGTTCAGCAGAAACTGCCAGTAGCGTTCTACTAAACCATGGGTTTAAACCTGTTCTTTGCCAAAACGAAAACCAAACTTTTTGTCATCCTAGAAAGCTGATTTTACTGCAGGTTTAGGGTCCCTACCAAAGATAGTAAGTTGCATCTAACAGTGCACATGTTAAATGTATGTACCGTCTGTTTCCACCTTCTGAGCAAACGAGAAAAGCAGAACTGATACGGTAGAGAAGAAAGAATGCAGAGAATTTTTTTAAACTGTAAATTTGGACCAATTGAATATAGGAGACCTGTATAAAATGGTAAAATATACAATGTATCTTGGAAGGCATTGTGTTGAACCAATTCTTGGATGGTTGGGACAATCCTTAATGAATGTCACGTGTACGTCATGATTATATATATTTTTTCCTTTCCATGGTCTCATTTCTCTGTTGTATTTGCATTAACTCGGGTTGGGTTTTATATGCAGTTTATTTTATCCTATTTTGCATAGAACACCTCATAGGGGAGATATGATTTTTGTAAATTAAATCTTCAATAAACTTTTTGAACCATTTGCATGTAATATTTTTGTATTTTTAAGTTCCTTTGGTAGCTTGTTTCAGGTCGTTCATCCTATCTCAAGCTGCATCTGGGACCAACTTGAATACAACAACGAATGCTTCCTTAGGAGAGCTGCTGCAGGGTGCTTAGTACTGTAGTGAAGGGCACCTGCATTCTTCTAGGTTGCCACTGCCTTCCAGATAATTGCTCAGAAACACAGTAGCTTTGTCATTTATTCTTACTCCCATGTGGACATGTTTGGACATGAAAACATCACTGTCTGTTACAATCACATAACATTTTACAATATCTTTAAGTTTTTTTCTGCTCTTGTGCATGACTGCAGTGTAAGCAGGATCCTAGGAAGGCAGTCTGCATAAAACATTGCTATCATAGTCTTGTGTCTGCCTGAACAAAATATTAATGGCATGCTGGCTTTGGGGGGGGGTTTTCCACCCTGTTTCCACCTTCAGCAAACTCATCCCATTTCCCAAAAGGCACCTGAACAGTAAATGTTGAGCAGCAGGAGATGAGCTTTGAGAATGGAGGGAGACATCCCTCAATGGGATCGAAGGACGTGCATTGCACTTGGGCTCACGAGCGTGGCCTGTGTCACCTTCCCAAATGGCACTGCGGATAAGCAGTGGACATCTCCCGTGTCCTCCCTGTCAAGAGTGGGGGCCTGAGCTGCTGGAAGAATGCATTAGATGACACCATCAGCAGCAGCATGGGGATTAAGTCTTGAGAGCGTACTCTTGTGTCGCCTTGCCTAATGCACAAGGTTTCATCTCTAATTTAAGCTACCGATCTCGCCGTCTCGGTTTGGCAAGATGTTCTCTGCTAGATTGATTTAGTACCTTGTCAAGTGTATGTAGGTATCAGCATTATGACTGTACTGTTACAACTATGAAATGAGATGCATTCAAGGCTTTGAAGTTTTAATATCACTCTTACTCATCAGTAGTAATTGCCCAAGCTAGCTGAAACACTTCTCCCAGTGAAACACACCTCAGACTGCCTGAATTTATCATCAGAGCAGCTGGGCACAGCCCTCTGTGTGTGTAATTAATGTGAGGAGAAAGCAAGCCCTGTTTATTTCTGCTAATGGGATAGGTGAGCCTTAAACCCATTCACACCTTAATGTGATGCAGGTGTCGCTTCTCAACCTGCTCAGGTTTTGGGTAGTTGAAGGCAGCAATGCACTGACATTATTCATTGCCTATTCAATGATCTTACACTTCTGAATGTCATTCTTCCACGTCCATTGTAACACAACAGTCAAAAAAGTGTTTCTACATGTAAATATTTTCTAGCTTCTTATATAATTTTTTCTTTTTCTATTCATTTCTGCAGTAATTGCTAAAGATAGCAAGGAGAGAAGGCCATAGCTTGAAAGGTGGTTATATGAGAGGTGGGGAAAGTCTTACAGAAGTAAGTATTTATTGCCCAGTGTTCCCTGTGTGCTGTGCATCCTCTATCCCTTCTGAGCACTCCCCACCCCCTGCAGGCTGTAGACCCCAGGTTAGCTCAGCACAGGAGCCACAGCTCTTTTCTGTGCGTTTCTTGGATGTATTTTATCAACCCTCTCCTTAAGCTGCCACTTTATTTTTAGTCTGTACTGATGGCAGGCTTAAGAGGAGGGTGAAGAATGCTCCTGCATCCCATTTATTTTATGTAAAGCCTTGGAGCTGTGGAGTGCTTTGCCGGATTTTTATGTGCAATGGGCCATTTACAACACATCAATTCTGACTAGTTTGTCAAGGGCAAGCCAGTTTTTGACTTCTATCCAAGGAAAAGAAGCCAGAAGCAGAGGCATCACACAGTGAAGCAGAAGGAAGTTCCTCAAAAGAGAGGGGCTTTGGCTTAGATAAATACCTAGCCAAATTGTGACTGTGCTTCCTCTGCAGCCTTTCTTGAACCAGGAAGGCTGACGGTCACTGCAATCTCAGCACAGACTCATTTTCAAGTCCCTTTTTATCAAATAGTGCCAGTACTTGTTGCCAAAGCTATTCAGCTGAAGCAGCTGCTTCTGGAGAAGTGCTTTTCAGATGCAACCTAAGCCACCTGTGATTTCTGAGCAGGCTCAGCCTGAAGCTGCTGCAGCACAAGGGAACAGCGGTCACACAGCTGCCTGCAAACACTCACAGTGAAGGATGGAAGCTCATTCCCAAAGGAGCATTTCCAGAAATGCACCCTCCCTGATCACACTTTCCCAGCACATTGTTTGATTGGGACATGGCCAAGAACCACCACCACTGTGTGTTGGTAGTGCTCACCTTGCTGTGGGCCTTCTGTGCTTCCCTGCACAGGGCTCGTAGAGTTGTGTGTCTGAGGACATGCTTCTCCACATCTCCTAGATTTGAAGATGCTTCCCCAACTTCTTTTCCAATTGAGCACTCTGCTTGTACTATCACTTACAGGCATGGCTATGAAGCGAGTTGGTGAGAGGGAAATTAATGCATAAGTCCACGTAAAGATGAAGAGAAATTGATCCCAACTGTGTAATGCAAAGTGTGTGGAATGGTGACCTGGATGTCTACCAACAAGGCAATTGGAATTGATTAAAATAACTCTCCTTGATGTACTGCCCCAGACTTGGAAAGCTCTGGCAGAAAGGGGCACTGCACTGCCTGGCTGGCAATGGAGCCTTGAAGGGCTGTGTGGTGGCACAGGAAGGCTTTCCCCAGAGTCAGCTTCCGGGGCAGTGCCACCTCAGTGTGGCAGCCCTCAGACAGGGTCATCTCTCACCATTAGGGCATTGCCTACGCAGCTCCTGGTGCAGCCTTTATCTCAGATAGCATCTCATTTTCCAACTTGCTTGTCCTGTTTCCTTCTTCAAAGGCTCGGCCTATTGCTTCTCCAGATGCTCCCACATCTGCTTGTGTGTGGTGCTTCTGAGATAAAAGTTCTTCTGGTAGATGGAGGTTCTGTTCTCACTGTTTGGGTGAGAGCTTTAACTGCACATCTTTTTCTTCTTGTCCTGCACATTTCCCCAGTGTGATCTGGATTTTTAACATGGCCAAACCATTGCTGGGTAATACCATTGTGAAGGAAAAGTCAGGCTGATCAGCTCTAATTGACTTTCAAAATACAACATTTCTAAGCACCATATGCCAACCTTGTAGTTAATAGCTCTGTAAATTCATGTCTATATCTTTCTACAGTGCTCTATGACTAGTAGTTGCTGTAAGTGAAAGTGCTGTCATAGCACCTTGCAAGAAAGTGCCAGACTTTTGCATCCCGTGTAAAAGGCCTGAGCTTTCTGGAACAGAGCCTACAGGGCACTTACCTAATACCAGTAATTAATGGACTTCTTTGAAAGCAGTAAACTGAAAGGCAGGTTGGTCAGTAGAAGTGCAAAAATATGCTTAACATTTTGAGGATTTTTTTTTTTTTTTAAATTCTTTACTTTTGGACAGGGATTCCTGTTTGT